>JBBMOE010000098.1:428944-465252 GCA_037975065.1 Chaetodon trifasciatus | reverse complement strand
CTCTCTCTCTCTCTCTCTCTCTCTCTCTCTCTCTCTCTCTCTCTCTCTCTCTCGGCATCTTGCCAGCTCATAAATTCCTCACATCCCACAAGGTCTCAGTCATTCGGCAAGAAAACAAACACTCAGCCAGCCAGTCAGTCTGTAAGCTGTCTATCCAGCCAGTCAGTAAGTTTGCCATCCAGTCAACCAGATGGTTATCTTCTCAGTGGAACAGTAATGCAGGCAGGAAAGTCAAGACACCAAGCTTGTCAGCAAGTACGCACTTGTCAGCAAGTGTTGGTCATACAACTTCCACATTAACATTGCTGGATCAGAAAACACATTTTACGTGTTTAAACAATGTGCGACCATGTTAGCATGTTCAGATCGGTTTCAGAAAAATCTCCTTCCTTTCATAAATGGTTAAAAAATAGTTGAAGCCTAGATGATTGACAAATCTGGGCCTGCAAAATGATTCATTCATTCATTGATCCTAACCAGTCAATAGGAAGTGATGTGCCACTGATCACAGAAAAGTGTTGATTTAGAAGCTGTTATCTGTGTGTGTGGACCAACAAAAACTACAAGAAAAGCTGAGTCAATCATATCCACACCCGTTTGCCATTTTTCATGAATGTACCTAGCTAGCTAGCCAGCTAGTTAGCTTAATCCCAATTACAAATCTCTGATTGGTCCACTGGCAGAATGAGCAGTCATTAAGCACATCACATGACTGAACAAATCTGAGATGTGTGGTTCAGAGGTCTGGAACAAGGCTAGGCTAATGTGGCCTTTAGTGTGGAGAACCAGTCCTGTCATGCAGATGTTATATTCTTAACAAAGCTGTTATCCAGTCATTAATTGTGTTCTAAATTGTGTCACAGTCCACACAGACCGTCCTCATGCAGCTAAAAGTTTGGGCCTGTGCACACGGCCAAAACATGTGCAAACACGTCCTTGAATTCAAGCAGCCACTGCAGTATGTAAACAGAACCGTGCGTGCATCCTCTGCCTGTGTTCAAGCCCGTTTTGGAGTGGCGTGGAGATCTGGCCCTTTAGCAAGCCAGCCAACAAGTACAAATGTTAGTCACAGAGGGCTGGAGTTAGCCAGCCAGTGAGTGTTTTTGTTATTAGTAAGACGGAGTAAAGGCAGGCCGGCCAAACCACATCAGCTGACTGGCTGAGAGAGACAGAGAGAGAGAGAGAAAGAGAGAGAGAGAGGGGGAAGCCCCACTAGAAATGTTGGCAGCCACTATGAGAAAACACTCACACACACATACTTACACACACACATGGCCTTAGCTCAATAAATGTGATTTAAAGGCATACAGTGTTTCCCAGAGGCACTACTGCTACTGAGTGTAGGAGGGGGAGTTACACTGAGAGGGAGAGAGATAAATATATACAGAGGGAGAGAGCGAGGCTGAGAGTGTGCTTCAGACACAGAGAGAGATGAAACGGAGAGAGAGGGAGCTTCAGATGAGGGGATGAGAGAGGGAGAGAGAGATAAAAGAGCTGTGTCTCTCTACCACCCACCTGCCTGCCTCCCTCTCGCTCTCTTTCTCTTCTTTTATATGTGCTTCCCTTTTTTCTCCTTGTGTCCTTCAGCACTACTGGTGTTTCCTTTGCCTTTGTACAACACCGCAGCACCTGTTGCTTCCTCTGTGAAGTGATCTAATAGGAGCCCATGCAGACGCTGGCCAATGTTAATCTCACCCTTTAAGCAATGACACACCCATTCCTCAGTGTTTTTCATTTAGAGACTGGAATTCCTTTTTTTGTTCGACTATAGCTGTATTTTTTTGTTGTTGCTGCTGTCATGATCAATGAGTTTGAGTTTTATTGAGTTTCAAACGTTCAAATCAAACAAGTGACAAAAAAATAACAATGTAAAGTAAAACACAGGAAGAGGAAAAAAGCTCAAAAAGGCCATATTCATTACCACTACCTAAGCAGTCATCTAGTAATCTGTCCATGGCCATATAAGTACAGACCATATGTAAACAACAGAGACCAGACCCTAGTGCTCCAGTAATTACCCAGTCTCACTGAGGCACTGGTGCTGATACTGGTGCAGCATAAAACCCCAGTTGCAAAAATGCTGGGACTCTGTGGAAAGATGTTAAGAAAACCTGTGCGATTATTTGCAGATTCTTTAACTTTCAACCTACATTCAGCTGACAGTGCAAAGACAAGATATTTAATGTTGAAACAAATAGCATGATGGCTAGCAAGCTAAGATGCTTGCACAATGGTGTCTAATAGACCACGCTGACTGTGTTTTATGAATGAGAATAAAATGGTAAATGACCACCTTTTAGCAGGAACTAAGCATTGAAAATTCTTTGTGTTTGTTGTTTAGTAGTTACAGTGGTGTCCAGCTGTGCTCATCTGGAATTTCTCTAGCCACTGAAAACAGTGATAGAGGTCTTGATGGAGGCCACACATTAAAGAATCTGAGGGAAAGCTGTGCAAGAGATTGTAATACAGAAATTGAAAACTAACTTATTTTGAGGAGATTTTAAGCTGCTTTTCAACATCTGATCAAATTTGCGTGAATATTCATAATAGATAAAAGTCATATTTTGGAAGGAGGCTAGCTGAAGTCTTCAGTTTGTTTCTCACCCTCTTTGTTTTTCCATTATTTATATTATGTGACGTAATTGCATAGTTCTAATCAATAATCTAATTAGTCAAATGAAAATAGAGGTGGCAGATTGAGTAACAGCTTTACTGCTTTTTTAATTTACTGTAGTTTTACTCATTTTGCAGAGATAGTTGTGTTATGTGTGTGCTGACACCAGTACCATGTTACTTGTGCAGTGGACTCCATGACTCTCATGACTGTAAACATGCCTTTTTATACTGCAGCAGAGAACAGTTATGTAAACGTTTGTGGAGCAACACGGCTAATATGACCGCTTCATCTAGTTTGGACCCCCTTGTCCTGTTTTACCATATCATCAGCACTAAATGGTGTGCTCTTCTCATTTTATTAAAGGTCAACGGTACAAATTGTGGGTCTGACTGGGTCCCAGCTTAAAATGAGATGCTTGTGCTTCATGTGCAGGTTGTAACGTAGAGAACACCATTATTTCTACAAACAAAACGAAATTGTCGAACAGGAGCTAAAATCTGTTTTTACACAAATTGACTTCTGCAGTAAAAGTGAATCTATGAAAACATCAATAACCAGCACCAATGACTTTGAGAAAGTTTTTGTCACATTAATTTCCTAATATTTGATTTGACTTTGAAGGGGAATCAAATAAGAGATTGCTCATCCTCCAGACCATTCATTAGAACAGGGAACCTTTGTTAATGTTTAGAACCTATTATCCTTCCAAACTTATTTAAAGTATTCAGTATCACTGGAATAGACTTTGAGCCTTTTGAAATATATAACAATAAATCATCAGCATATAACAAAACTTGCTCATGTAACAATGTCACTGTATGATGTTGATGCTTGCAAAGAGATCACAAGCGGTTCAGCAGCCACAGCAAAGAGCACTGGAGATGAGGGGGTGCCCTCGCCTGGCAGGTTGAGTCAGAGGGAAATCTCCAGATCTGTGGTCAATAGTTTGTACAGACACCAAAAGGGGAGGTCTAAAACAAAGTGCTGAACATTGAAACCATTGAAGCCTCATAAAAGACACTTTCTGCTGCTGGCAGTACCTTACAGTTTACTCCAAGTCTCATTTCTGTCTCTTTTTGAACTTCTGTGTTCTTCTTCTTTCCATGTAGGCTAATGGTATTAAGATTGGACCCCAGCATCCTACCACCAACTCTACACTGTCCGGTAGCCAGGGAGGCCAACAGGCTGGAGGAGGCTGCTGCTGAAGCCTCAAAACACACTTCCTCCTCCTCCTCCTCCTCCTCCTTCAACCCCAACCCTTCCCTTCCTCCTCCTCCTCCCCGCCCTCTCCAACCCTCCCTTGCGTTTCTACAGAATTGTCCAGGCTCACTAACAGTTTGTTAACCTCTCTCTCTCTCTACAGTTCCTTTCTTTCATCCATCCATCCCTCCCTCTCTGTGTCTTTTTCTCTCTCTGTCAGCCATGTCTTTCCTAAGTCTCTTGAGTCTACCTAAGGTCCTAGAGGCTATGTCCCCATAAATCAACTGGACTTCCTGCAGTCTTAGGAGAACAGAGTCAGTTTCACCTGCAGATTTAGCCACCAAATTCTGAAGTTTTGCAGTTGACTTTTCTTTTTCTTTTTTCTTTTTTTTTTTGGTTAGATAAACTGATTTTAATCTTTTTATTTGAAGAAAAAGCACCCATGCTGGAATGCGAAGGATTCTATTCCAGCAGTTTAATTTCCACACTCCTCTTAATTCAGGAAGATGTACCTCAGAACCAGAAAACATAAAAAAAGTATCTTCAGTAACTGTGAGCTGACTTTATCCAAACAGAGGCAGGATTGCAGGTAGAGATTAAACACACTCTTAACAACTGACTACGGAATAAACCACGTGCTGTGTTGTGTCTACACACACATCAGTACGTTTTTTCTTTTTACAGAAAAAAAAGACGCAGCACGTTGATGGCAGGACATGTTTCTGCATGTCGAGTCAGTTTTCATGCTGTGCCTGTGTGTATAGGGATGATATAGGTGTTCCAGTATGTCACTCTGTAAGGTGTAGGAGGCATTCAAGTCACTCTGTATTTTGTGTCCAGCAAAACAAAGTGCAAATGGTGTTATTTTGTGCTTCCTTTCTCTGTTTTTTTCATGCTGTTTTGTTCTCTCTCTGTCTGTGTTCTTTTTGTTGACTTGCAGATTAGTTGTATTTAATGAACACTACAAACTTTTTTGCTTAAAGTGTTTTAAATTGTCTGGGGAGAGAATAAAAGACCAAACTGTTGAGTGTGAAAATGGATCCTTTTTGGGACAACAGACAAAAAAAAAAAAAAAAGCAGTAAAGTAAAAGAAACGTTGAGGGATGTTGAGAGCAGTAACCGCCATTATGAAGTTAAGAAGTAAAAGAGGAAAATGGATTGAAAATCAAGACTTTTTTTGTTGACTATATTTATCAGGCACATTTCTGTGTATATATGGCTCTTTAGGTTTCTGTAGCTTTTTTTTTTTTTTTTTTGGCTGATTAAGGTGAAGCTTGGCATGCTGTTGTGGTGTAGTTTATACCAGGGGCTGGAAAAGAGGCCATTTGGACTTTCAAACAGCTTTTTAGCATTTTTAATAATTCTCATTTAAACCCAAAGGTACTGAGCCGCCCTGTTACATTATGGTCGGCGGTGCCCTTTATTTTAAATGACAAGTATGAATGATAACAGGCTGTTAACAGGACCATGTCGAGGCATTGAAAGTCCCTGGTGGAGAACAGACTCCACTGAAAATGTCAAGGCGTCTCCTTTATAAGCAAGCTAAGATTTCCACCATGAATTAGCCGGCAGATATATAATGTATACTGTTTAGAGCTTGACTGATGACTGCTGCAATGTTTTGTTTTGTTTTCCTTCAAGATCCCCAATGTAAACAGCACCAATTTACTGTTCTGATCATATTTTACAGCTTCAGTTACTTCTTGTTCATCCTCCCGTCTCATGCCCCCTCTCTCTTCCTGTCTTTATAAGACTGTATGGTAACATTAGCTCTGTACCTGTTTTTAATGCCAAATTATTGTGTTTACCTTTGTTTTGTCAGAGAAAAAAAAAAAAAAAAAACAAGGAAAAGAATCGGCTAAGCCCCTGTAATCTGTCCTCAAATCAGCTGTCTGCCTTAACTCCACCCTCCTGAGAGATTTGGACAGCTGCTAAAATGAATCAGACTGGTCCTTTATCTGCAGATTGGCATTTTACCACTGACTAGCTAGTTGACGATGCATTACACATGCGTAAATGCACACTTAGAGTGATACGTAAAGTCATAGAGACCAGCCTTGGTGGAATTTTGTGTATGAACTGTGGCATTAGAAATGAATCCAAACCCACATGTTAGCGTTTGTTTCTTCCCGGTCCCTCCATGTGCACACACACTCAGCCTGCATACAGCGTATGTATGCACACATAGATGATGCATACATATATTTCTGTTTATCTAACCTAGCTGTTTTCTCTCCTGGCTAACTGTATAACTGTAGGGAGTTTTTGGGTTTCACAGCAGTGCGAGTGAATCTGTTTTCCTCTGCAGTGTTCTTCTCTGATTTTTCTTTCTTTTTTTTATTTCTAGATATATTCAGACAGTTATTAATCTTATTCTGATGATGATTATTCTTTGTAAAGCAAAATGTAGTGTGTGAGTGAGTGTGTGCGTGTGTGTGTGTGTAAGTGTGTGTGCGTGCGTGTGCGTGTGTGTGTGTGTGTGTGTGTGGACCCAGAGGGGGGAGGATCAAGCCAAACCTGACGCATCTATCTGTCTATCTATCTATGGATTGATCTATCTATCTTATCTATGTGGCCCTCCTCTCTCGCTCCTCCTGCCTCTCCTCCTCCCCCTCAACGTTATTTGCTGTGTTTGTTATTTGGAAAAAATAAAACTTAAAAAAAAGAAAAAATGAAAATGCTATCACAATAAACTATAATAAAACATTCTAAACTCTAAACATGTCATTTTGATGGTTATGTGGAGATGGAAAAATACAGTGTTTGAAAAAAAAAAAAAAAAAGGATTTGTATTTTCTGTGTTGTTTTCTGCCCATGCTGACTTTTCACTGTATGAATGAATCAATCATAATGAGTCCACATGCTGTTTTACTCTATCTGATTTATCCATTAAAATGAGCAGGGAGCGACTTGTGCGCTCTTGGATCCGTGCCGTTCGACCTTCAGCAGTCATGGAGATTGTATTCCCTGATGAAGGTCAGCGGGACTGAGAGCCCGCTTAATGAATGAAACATTTTTAAACTCATATGTAGTCGGGGAAGGTTTACGTGTTCAGGGTATGTGCATGAGTGTTTTAGCAATGCCCAACATGAAGTTCATACGTTTGCAGGAATACGCCACGTTCTTCAGACGTCAGTGTATGTCACTGTGTTAGCTGGGAGGCTATTACAAGCACATGCTAATATGATAGCATGAAGCCAGGGAGCAAGAGCTTTATTCTGTATCACTTTCTAATGCAGCATACTTTATAAAGTAATTGGTGGCTAATCTATTAGCCTGGTGCTTATCTCCTCCATCATCTGCTTTTTAGCTAGCTCAATAGTTTTTCAGTAAAATCCTCTCCATGGACAGTTAACCACTGTCCTTCTGAAAACAAAACTAAGTGTGCCGCCATGCTGGCATCTCTGTGAGGCTGTGCTTCAGAACAATGGTTCTCTGAGCTACACACTAACATGCTGATGTATTTGGCAGATCCTGTTTACCAAGCATTGTTTAGTTTGACATGACATTTGCTGATTGGAGCTAAAGATGAAGAGGTGAGACTGGTGGCAATGACAGTGGTTTTGCAGGAATTTATATCATGTAGCAAAGTATGAATGAAATTGTACAAATGACATTTTTAGCCAGAGGATGGTGCTAAATGAAAGGGTTAAGGGATCACCAAAGTGGTTACAATTCATCCTGAGGGGGAAATGAATGTTTGTACTGAATTTCATGGCAATCCATCCAAGAGTTAGACTGACACCCAACCTTATCATCCATGGAACGGCACTGCTAGTGTGGCTTACAACCTGCTGAGCACTCACCAGATTTGTTTTAGGAACACTTATACCTGTACTCTCCTTACTGGCAGCTGACTTGACTTGATTATTGAGTCCTTCAGTAACGCTGTATGAGCATATATAACTGATTTATTGACTGAATTGTGGAGTTTTCAAAACCTATTTCTTATAAATGGCTTATTACTGATAGAATTTATGTCATAAAAGTTTAATCAGTTATTTATTATCTGTTATCTAATTGCATCAGCTGTGATAAACCCTTGGTGCCTAATTAGAAAACGTTAGCAATCATCTTTCTCTCCATGTTGTTATTACAACTACATTGACAAACTTAGAACTGCCTCAGTAGCTCTTCTGCAATAGTTGGGGATTACGTGGACCTTTTTCACAGCAGACATTTTGATTTGTCACAGATGGAAAGCAAAATTCTACTTAATACCATCACTGATGACGCTGTTTCATGTCGGTGTAACAGTAAGCCATGCCAGCGATCCAGCATACACAATGGCAGGGTCCTGAAACTGGTCAAGCTAAATAGAGTGCAGGCCTTATTGATATTATTAAGTTTTGTAGAAATGTCTGCTGAAGAAGGAGTATACAATTATAGTAAATTGATTTTAATATGTGATACCCACACCATTAAAAATTTGCATTTAAAAAACTCAACTGTAAAATAATTTCCAGAAACTGTCCAGTTACTCCAACGCATAAACTGCAGACAAACATGAAGACTACATACATACAGACTACAAACACTTTATGGAGACTCTTTCTGTTGTAACATGTTACTGAAATCTGAAGGAATCCATCCCTACCAGCCTGAATCCTGCTCACTACATACGAAAGAAAAAAGAGAAGCCTTAATGACAGTGAGTATGACTAAGCAGTGCGTAAACAGTAACATCCCAGTGATGACTAACCGAACGTGCAGTAACATCTGAGTATATTATATTTAATAGCTCCTTAGGTCAGAGGCAAAATACACACGTGACCCATTTGTTGGTTTTGTCTTTGAAGGCGTTCAGAAAGAGCAGCTTCAGTGTGACCGGGTTGAGTTAAGGCCTCTGTCATCTGTCATTGTACATTCCTTCAGATCTCAGGCAGGCTGCAGGAGTACGTGGTGGATTTCCCATGTCCTGCTGGACATCGGATTCAAAACAGGAAAACCTCTCAACAAACAAAGAGACACTCTATGACTGTGCTAACTTTTAGGCTTAGGTCAGTGTGATAAACAGGAAGCCAGGACCTTTTTAGGAAAGATTCTGAACCTCTGATCATTTTTTTCCATTCATCACATCAAACTATTTTTAAAAAAGAGAGAGATACAGTGGGAGTGAAATGGAAATTTTCATTTGAGTGTTGTTAAATGGTGCAAACTTCACACATGAATTGATTGGCCCGCAGTGTATTAATGTGGCTGTTGTCAAAAATGTTCCTCCATCATCTTTTAATTGGACAACAGCATTGACTAAAACTAGTCGTTTTACAAACCATCTGTGTCAGTCTTATCCAACATCTGAGCTAATTATCTTGACTGATTACCAGACCAACCAATGAAAGTTGCAGTCACTGCAGAAATGAAAACTTGGTCCTGTCAGTGGTAGAAGAATTGATACAGCAATGTAAAAATGCTCCATTACAAGTGAAAGTCCTATATTCAAACAGCTACTTAGGTAAAGTATAAAAGTATTTTTTAAAAAGTATTTTAAAAAACATTAAAAAAAGGCTATAAAGATTGTCTCCTTTCAGAGTGTTATATCTTTAAACATATTAACTGATAGAAATTATTGATGTACTATCTGAACTTGTATGCAGCATCTTCATGTTGTAGATCTCTACAGTGGAGCTAACAAGCTAACTACTTCATAAACTGTTGTAAGTAGCATGAATTGAAAATACTCATGTCATGTACTTGAGTAAATGTATGCAGCTACTTTCCATCAATGTTTACCAAAAGGAAATATCACCACAGTCAACAATACTGGCCAAATGTTTGATGGGCAGGGACACAGAATCATTGTCAGCTCTATCACTGTGAGCTACTTTTTTGGAAAACCTCTCCTGGAAAACTTTTATTTCTGCACAGCGCTGAGTTGCATGAGGTCCAGGACATGGATAAACAGAGCGGGGTGGGTGGAAATTGAGGCATGACTAAGTACATGAACAGCAGACTGAATAACTGTACTTTCAAATTAGTTAAAGATCATATGCTCCCTTGGACACCAGTCCTTCCACTGAGTAGCAAACACAGTATATCAAAAGGTGTACGTCACCTAGCAGTGAGATTCATATACAACTAATTTGCATTCATAATTACATTGTACTCACAAACATACTTTCTGCTGAGGTTATGCTCAAAATAAACATTTCTTTGAGTGAATGAAACGCTGCATTTTGTGTACCATGCTGGAGCCGCAGGGAGGTGGTGGTCAGGGTGGATGCTGACTGTACAAAGTACAGGACTGTGACTCCAGAATCCAGGTTCACGTCCAGACTGTGGTCAGGTTTAGGCAACAAAGGCACTTTGGTTTAGGTTAGGGAAAGGTCGCGATTTAGGTTACAAGTTAATAAAAAATCCTGCGTCTCAAATCGCTGCTGACTTCCAGACAAGCATCTTTCCTTAACCATAACCAAGTGCTGTCAGTGTCTGAAAGAAGCACAAAAAGCTAAATAATGCTGTCGGCACTACAATGGACTGAGGTAATTCACCAAACTTCATACAGCTCCCTGTGGACTCATACAACTTTTTTTCACATATATAGTAATAGCCCCAAAAACCTGGAAACACACTCTGATCTGTAATTTGGAGGAGAACATTTACATGCACAAAATAGACCCTCTGTTCTTAATTTTCTGACAGTCCATCCAGCCACATGCATACAGCACACTTACAGAGACAAGATAAGATAAGACATAACTTTATTGATCCCCCACCAGGGAAATTAGGGTGTTACAGACAGCAAGCAATAGCAGTAAGAATAAAAGAAGGAGACGTATGAGAGAGTAGAAAATAGAAAATAACAACTATACTTAAGACATAGAGCTTTTCAATACTGTGGATTCCTAATTTTCAGTTAAAAGCAATACAGAGGCATGTGCCAAATGATTTTACACTACCGACCTTGTACTCATGTCTCTCAATCAGCACACAAACATTCAAGTAAAGTTTCCGTTTCCCGTTGGCTTGACACTTTTCCTGTTTGCACAATCATGGCAGTGAAGAGTCTCTGACCTGCTGGTCACAGGGTCTGGGAGGTCTTCAGGATAATAAAACATTCAAATCCCCTATAACTGATATTTCATCAGGTCTCATTCCATTCACGACATAAACTTTTAACAAACTCTTTCACAGGGGATGACCATGTCACTAATGCATACATATAGACATGAGTTTGGGGTCCTTAGCATGTCAAAGACTGGTGACTTTTGCTTTTGCCCAACTATAAACACACATACAGATCATTGGTGTTAAAATAGCCATCTACCTCAACGTGAGAAATACTACGAACTTAAAGTCTTGGGGCATAGCAATGTGTACCTGAGTAGGAGGACTAACCCAAACCCACATCAAAAAATATTAATTTGCTCATTAATGTATGTATTTAAATAAACAAACAGGACAATTTTACAGCTTATTCATCGTGATAAATTAAGAGACATATGTCAGCAAACCACTTTTCCCCGAATAAGACCACTGTTCTCTTCATATTGTTCTGTATTCCAAACAGATTTCTGGCTTCTATTGTTTTACGCATCTTTCCATTGAAGCAATTTCAAATAAACAAAAATAAATAAATCTTGTTTGGACTCAGTTTTAAACACCAACTCATAGTCCTATTGACGACCATGTGTAACCTTTTTTTTTTTTTTTTTTTTTTTAAACCATCCCCACATGAGAACCCACCGAGAGCGTCACACGGGCATGACGGGGTCAGTGACCGCGCACGCCGCCTGTTTATCTGTATGAGAGGTCCTCGGGAGCGCGCCCCCCCTGGCCGAGGAAGGTGAGCGAGTGTCTGGAGGGGAGGACTCGGGAGCGCGACCAGCCGAGGGATCGATCGGATTAAACTCGATTTGAGTGAAATTAACACAAAGGAGAGAAGAGCAACGCACACTAGTCGGCGAGGTCGCGGATGCGAGACACGCCGGAGAAATATTTCACGAAAAACAAACTTGAACTTTTTTTTCTCTGTTTATTTATATTTGAAACGAAAAAGGACCACGGTGGATTTTTTTTTCAAGCAAGCGGAGATACTAACGAGGAGTTGATTTGATAAAAAGCCCGAAGTGACCGAGCTTGTTGGGTAAGCTAACAAATGCCCCTTTTGAGAGAGAGCGTTTTAAATTTTGTCGAGCAGAATTCGGTACGAGTGTGATGGTTTCGTAGTAAGCACGAATTCTGAATTAAAAAGGCTCAACTTATATTCTTTCGTAATAGTAAGTTTTCCATACTTTTTCAACGCAATCGGACTCTTTAATCCGGCGTGCGAGTTGGGTTTTCAGTCTGATGGCCATTTCATTCAGGGCTAACTCACTGGAAAGCTTGGATTCAGGATTGCTGATTTATTCAGCGTTTGTTTTATTCTCTCATTTCAGCAGAAAGTCATTGAAGGTCCATGTAACGTTAGCTGCCATGCCGACATGCTAACAATAGCAAGTTTAGCTTGCCACCCGCAGCATCGCTCGCATACACACACACACACACACACACACACACACACGCACAACAGTCCCATTAGTTAGTTGAAAAGTGGAAAGAAAATTTCCAACACAACACGGAGACGCTCTCTGTTTCTGAGTCCGTTTCGACAACTTGTTGAATTTTGTGTAATAGAATATTGACTTCATTCATCTTTAAAGTGTGAGTGTTAGCCCAGTTAGCTAATTGTGTTGAAGCTTCTAGGAGACACGAGGTGGCTCGAGCGTAGAGGTGAGTCACTGGCCGACTGAATGAGCGGAGCTCTCTGAGGGAGATTCCCAGCGGAGAATACTTGGCATATATCGCAAAAAACGCTTCGCCTGTGTTGAATTAACATGTTTCCACACAAAAGTATGCATAATAGTTGTATTTCCACACAATGCTTGTGTTTTTTTTCCAATGGGATAGTGTGAAGTGTCCGTAGTAGTCGCTAGTTTTATTGGACGGAAGGGACTGAGCAGTGGAGGAGAGGAGGGGGGGAGCTGCGAGGCCAGGCGGTCATTCCATACAACCGTGTTTTTCACGTTGTTTCCCACACGTTAAACACTGCCAAATCCCCTTAGAAATATACGAAAAATACTCTCATCCCTGTATACAGTTTTAGAGTAGGGAGGAAAGTGTTTATTTCAATAAAAAACGAAATTAGTGAGTCGTTCTCTGGTCCGGAACGACGTGCGAAATACCGCTGATAGGCCAATTAGCCGTGCTAGCTGCTGGAGGTTAGCCCAACGCTAGGACACAGAAGTTCAGCTAGCCTGTTAGCCAGCTCTCATCCCCATTGTGTACTGTCGAAGACCACTTATGGCACCCCCCAGCCCCCCACCCCCTCCCTCGAGCAAGCTACTAACCTGCTCGGGGCGGTTATCAGTCGGTGCATAGCTCATGGGCAAGGAAATTAACTTTACGCATCTCTCGCCTCACTTTTTGACAAGATTAATAAGCAAAGCGACGCTATGTCTTTTCCGCGTTTTGTCCTTTGCTGTGAGAGCTTGTTGGAGTGTTTCATTGTATCGGGCGACCGAACTTTGGTATTTACCACTGCGGCTACACTTGTTACTCGATGTGAAGGAGAGAAAACGCAGCTCAAAACACCTGCCGGTGTCCTTGTACTTATCGCCACTTAGAGTAACACATCTTTACGGCATGCACAAACGGTGGCGTCTTTCCTGTCTGTACATTCTGGCTTCGTTGCGTGTGTTTCTTGTGCTATCATGCCCTCTTTCCTCATTACGCGTTCTGTAATCGGTCAACTTGCATAATGGTCACCCTACTGCTCTCACGCAACTTTGGCTGCGCTGTTTCTGGGGGGGGAAAGAAAATAAAACCTGTGCGTTGTATCTCCAGCACATATACACGCTGCTTTTCCTTCTCACATGTTGGTTTTATTCAGTCTAATACACAGAGTTTTCATGTGCTGGTTGGTTATTTTCCTTCTCCTGTCTGCCATGGAGCCAGGAGCTGCTACCCCCACCACCTTGTGTTTGTGAGCCAAGATGGCAGCTCGTCATGTTTAGCGGGCCACAGAGGGAGAGATAAGAGGCCCCGACCACACACACATATGCGCATAGCACACAACAGATGTTCAGTAGTATTTGGTCTTTCTCCCGTTTGTCTTCCTCTGTCTCTTCTTGTGGTTAAAGTTGAGGCACTTCTCCCCACTTCAGCCACAAGGCTGCCTTGGTTTGGTAGAGAGGCAGTTAGTCTGTACTGTACTGGAGCTTGGGCACAGAGTTAACCCCCCGCCCCCCAATTTGAACTGCATCTAGTGACAACACTGATCAAGCCTTTCAATGTTGTATTTTTTTTTAATTCATTTAATTTTAATTGGCTTAATCGGGGCAGATTAGTGGTAGTTTTATTCTTTTTAGGTGTGGAAGTTGTGTTGGTGACCTTGGCGTTGCTTGTCTTTACTTACGGCCATGCCATGGGGCATTGAGAAAAACTGGTGCAAAACAGTGTCTCAGTAGTTGGAGGAACAATCACTTCACCTTAAATTATGCTTGGGTGTAATTTGTTAGGCTCATTTAACTACATAAACCAAACTCTGGTCCCTTGTTCCGTCTTTGAAAATATTACAAAATTTTGTTTATCCTGTATTCTACGCACCACAAGACCTAAAATATATACATTTTTGCTATGCTCAGAATTTTCTTATTTCCAGTTTTCAATCCAGTCCCCAGATGTGGCCTCACCCACAGTCAGGGAAATCCCTGCCACCTTACAGTGGGGGTAAGATACAGGGATGCACTACATGCAGGAAAGTGACTCATACTCTGTGAAACACAACATTAAAATTTGCCGGTTAATTGAGAATTCAGTGATTTCCAGTGTAATACTCATCCGCTGATCCTCGTTCTCCTCTTGTATACCCCCATTATATTATCCGAACACATTCAAACTAACATTTATGACCACAAAGATTTAAGCGTGCACTGTTTGCCACAGCCTTGTTCATTCAGCCAGTTGAGCTTTTGAAAGAATGGAAGAGACACTTTGTTTGGGACAGGTGTCCATCAGTGTGTCATGATTTTGAATAAGCTGTTCCCTGTTAGTTTGACCTATGAATCATTGGTGTAATCAACTTTGTTTGTGTGAACATTTCACTCATAAAATGACACCTTCTGTTGACCTATTAACAAACACTCATGGAGTGTTTGTTAAAAGTGTCTGTTTTCATATTGGTTCAGGATAACTCAGAGCTTAATAGCTGAATGTAAAGAGTAAGCAAAAGCGCCAGATGTGGATTCCAAAAGCAAAATATACGTGTGTGTGTGTGTGTGTGTGTGTGTGTGTGTGTGTGTGTGTGTGTGTGTGTGTGTGTGTGTGTGTGTGTGAGAGGAAGGACCAGACGTCAGTGATGCCCCTGATGGTATGCAGAGCACTAGAACTTGAAACTGACAGTACTGATGTTGCTCTGCTCTGCTTGTGAAAATGGCCATCATTAATCGCTGTCCATCCCATCTGAGTTTACTTTTCGCTGGGTGTTATTCACCGGTATCGTTTGCTGGTTATCTTTTGTACATATTCAACACACACTGAATGAAACTTTAGAAAGTCATTTCCCCCCCTCCCCAGTTAGTTTGTGCCTTGTGCTGTTTTCATTGACAAAAATCCCTATCAGTCCAGCCTGCTGACTGGTTTAGTCTCAGGTCAAGTCTACTACTTCAGTAAAGAGTGTGATTCATCAGTCTATTAATTTGGGAGACTTCTCTTTCTCCCTCATATCTTCTCAATCAGAATAAAATTACTCTTTGACTTATTAAATTATCCGTTCACATTTTCACAAAACCAGTCACATTAAAAACAGTTAAATGTTTATGCTAATGTTGATTATTCTGAAGGAAAGCTGTGGGCTTGTGAATGGGCTGCTATTTTTTTCCCCTGAGGCTGATGGAAAGTTCATATTAAAAGCACATTTTCACTTTTAACGTGACTGTGTTGACATGAACAACAAAAAGGAACGGCTTCAGCACCTCAGTCATAATTTAACTGAATAATAGCGTTAAACTGTAGGGAAATATTCCAATACCTCCTTAAATCTCAGTTTTACAGTTAGTTTTCAGTCAATTGCTCAAAGTCTTTTGCAACGTTGTTTTTCATTTTAACAGAAAACTGTACAAAGTGAAAGATGAGCAGCAGCTTTGGGGTACCACTTCTTAGGCATATGCAAAACTTTCTTTCATGCTGTGCTACATTTAGTGGCTGATTCTTAGAAGGCTCTACACAGCTGATAAATCTGCAGCTATTTTAGTCTTTATATTATACAAAGTTGTTTGGCTGGCAGCAGGTTCCATGACTTTATTGTTATGTTAATGTTTATTGACTTTGCAAGCAATGGCTGCAAGTCTTTGGGAAAATCTAAAACATGGCTGGTGGAAAGTGGTCTATGGGTGGTACAGATTTCTAACTTGTGTACTTGGGAGGAATTGTTGCATTATACTTATGAAGTCACTGCACATTTTACCAGCTGGACTTTCCTGAAGGCTTTCCACACTGCAGTAATTTTTCTGTTCAGATATCTGACATTAAAAGTAATCACAAACATTCCCTCCTCGTCTCTGGGGAAGAACGTGTGTTTTGACACTGACCACCAGGCTTAAAGGCTAGTAATGAACTGACATATCGTTCCCTGTGTAGGGTATATAGCACCTGATGCTGCAGTGCTCCTATTGGACTGGTGAGTGTTGAAAGCCTGGTGTTGGGTATCTGAGCCAGAGCACTGGTGTTTGTTGGGGTGGCCATTTTGTCTCCTGTCATCATGTGTTGTGGATGGCAGCCCTGTTAGCAGAGATGAGAAGTGGTGCTGTTGTTTGTCTCCATCTCTTTCATCTTGCCATCTAGCGCTCCACCTCCACCCCTCACCCACCCATCCACCCACCCCTCCTCTCTGCCCATGCATGAGCTCCCTCCTCTTTTTTCTACCCTTCTCTAACCCTTTCCGTCTCTTTCTCTCTCTTTCTCCTTCTTTCCCTCTCCCTCCCCTCCCTTTAGTCCTCTCATTTCCAGCCAAAAGGTTAGCGGGGGTCTTTAGCACCGTGGTGACATTCAATACTGAGTGTCATCACTGTTTCTCTCGCTCTCTCTCATCCCTCCCTCTCACCTGTCTCTCCCTCTGCCCCCTCCTCCGCCTCCACACTCGCCTCCCCCATCCCCCATCCTCCTCCTGCAGCGAGGGCCTTCTGGACCAAGTGCTGTGCCTAGAAGAGAGGCTGGCGTTAATACAGCTCTCAAGTGTTTGTGTGTGGGCTGTATGTGTTTTCTGTGTGTGATAGAGGAGAAGGCCTGTCAAGTACATCTCTGACCCATATGTGTGCATGCCTTTTAATTTATCCTTGACCTCCTCCTGGCGTTGATGTGTGGCATATCCCGTTTTCTCTCTTCATTGTTCAGCTCTCATACACCATCAAACCTTTCTGATGCTGAGAAACAAATAAGCAAAGCTAAAACTGTGGACACTCTGCTGGAAATATGTGGGAGTTTTGTGTCATCAGCTGCTGATGAATCCCATCGCTGAGAAGTGGTGCCATGAAAATCTCATCAGTTTTCTGGAGCACGTTGTGGTTTAACGGCACTGTCGTGGCATGTATACATCCTTCCACCTCTCCTCATTTCTATCACCATTTCTCTCCTTGGCTGATGAAAGGTTAAGTGCTGCTTGCTTTTGGAATCAACATCCAGTTAGGTGGATGGAGATGGATATAAGGCCAGAGAGGGGGGAGATGTATTTAAAAGGAATGCTAACCACATGCAAGAGAAGATGTATCCATAGTTCTGGAAATGTCCAGTAAACATGTTCCAAATCCACCTCCTCTTAAATGATACTACTCCTCGTTTTATACATTGATAGCTAAAGTAGGTCATTATTTATTGTGCTCGAATGACCCAAAATCAGTCTGTCAAAAAATATAGCTCTGCTGTAGTTGTAAATGGAACGGTTAGGAGATACTGAGCTGTATTCAAACCCACAACGGAAGCACTTCTCTCTGGACTCTGGAAAAAGGTGTGTGCGTGTGTGTCTCATGGGAGATGTTACCCCACAGCTCTATAGGAAGGACTCTGGAAGTTAATTGGTTGTTAGCAAGCAGGCAGGCGGGGCAGGGAGAGGAACCAGCCAATCTCTGGGGACACAGTTGAGACCTGCACGTCCCATTGGTTTAAAAGGGCATGTCAATAGGAGTAATTGATTAGTGAGGTGTGGGGTAATCTTGGTCTATACTTTGTGTGTGTGCCGTCTTGCATAAAAGGATAGTTCGGTGATTTCAGTATTGTGGGAAATTGACCATGAAAGCCTATTCTTTGGAAGCTCTTATGTTACTCAAAGTTGATCTGAAGTAAAAATCCAGACTGAGAATGAGAAAAGTACTGCTTGTGATGTTCTTGTTGCTCAGAATTGTTTCCAAAGCTTCAACTTACCTTCTCTGCACAAGGATGACAAATCTCTAAACCAGCTCATAACAAATCCTGTAGTTTTTGAAAAGTCTTTTGAAAACCCTCCGAACAGGAGTTGCAGGGGATTCCCCAAAGCCAGTAACAATGGTAGTGTGCCACTGCGATAATTTATTTGCATCACTGAGCAACAGTTTCCCCCTCACCTGCAGTGGTTTGATTTCACTGAGGTTCACACCCTCCACATTGAAGGTCTGAAAATTCCAACACCATTATTGAAACATTCACATGGAAAAAAAGAGCAACTACGAAATCAGACAGATGTGATCTTCAGCGTGAATAGGACATGCAGCTCTGATGTTGGCAGTTGCTGCCAGCGAGCCAAGCAGTCTGAGGTAGACATGACCAATATTCATTGCAGTAGAAGCTGTAGTCCAGTCGTAATGCTCAAGCCAGCCAGTCAGACAACCATATCAAGGAGGGTTAAACCTTCAGTGGATGTCACCCTAAAGGTTTCCTCTGACCTGACCTGAGCTTAGGGCTGGGTACTGAACATTGATACTTTTTGGCACCCACCAAAGTTTGAAAAAATGCCTTGTATTTCTTGTATTTTTTTTTTACTGCCACCTGCTTTTCTGCCCATATAACTAAGTGCTGCTTGTTTGCTAGCCAGTACAGCTAACCTGTATCTGCTCGTCAGTGAGTCTGTTCATCACATCATCCACTGGTGCATCCTCTCATTGCCCCTGTGTGGGTGGATAACCTGGAGCCGAGGCATAGAGCAAACATAGTATTGCTTACAGACCAGCAGGTAAAGGGAGAGAAATGCACCTGACGTTGACAGGATGGATGATCGTCAGACCTGAATAGCTGCTCTGTCATTACAGGGGAAGTAAGGGAAAGTAGGGGTCTCACTCTGCTGCTGTTTCCCATTACTACAACCCTGAAGCTGCACAGATAATCGGTTTGTTTATTCAGTTATTTGTCCCGTTATCCAGGCTGAATAAAGTGCACAGCTACTCCCATTTCTTAGAACCACTTCCTCCTTTGTAGTGAATAATTCTGCTGTAATGTGTAATGCAATTTTGTTTTTGTTAAAACGGATTTTCTTAAATTGGTATAGAAAAAAGTACAAGTGTGCAGCTCAGATCAGAAACCTGTTCAGTATCCTGCCCACAGCAAATATGTCTGTACTGTATAATACATTGTATTCTGTTTGTATTTACACTTTACTCAGCGTTCCTACTTTTCTGTTGTGATAAGGGTTGTGTAAATAACTGTCAAAAGGGTCATTAGTAACTAACAGTATGGCAGCAATATGCCACTGTAGCATCAAGTCTGCCTAATCAAAGGAAGAAGTGACTGACAATGACTAATTGGGCTGCAATGTGGTATTGGGAAATAGAGGCCGAGTGAGACTGATGGACAAATACAGGTTAGCTGCAATGGCTAGCTAACAAATGGCACAAAATTTACATAGTTATCTGTGCAGATAAGCAGCTGGCGGTAAACCAAAAGAAACAGTAAGGCTGTATCTTGGTGTAACAGTGTTTCTCCTGCAAGCCTCTACAATGTGCAAAGTAACATTGAAAAGCCAGTTACCAGGATTATTAACATTAGATCTTGGTGCAAGCATGTTGCATGCTTATTGGTTCACTAACAATGAGATTTACACCTTAGTTGTTGAAATTTGGCTCAGAATTAAGTCATTTTTGTTACTCATTAGTATCAAAGTTCTGTACCCAGCCGTAACAGTTAGCCAATATATCTTGGATATATCTCATGATTTGATCAGTCCTTTAGGGCTGTCAAAAATGACGTTCGATTATTTCTTCTAAAAACACATACTCCTTGTTTTTGCAAGTAATTTGATGATGGTGGAGCACAAATGCGACAGGAACAAACTACAGCTCACCAAAATCTTCTTGGTTTATCTTTCACTGTTCCAACGATCACCACCAACTCTGCTTGGGTGGAAATAAGCTCTTAATTGACCAAATGGGAAGAGGAGCGAGAGAGAGGGCGGACATCAGAGAAGCAGTGAGGGAAACAAGATTTAGAGCTGGAATATTTTCACATCTAACTTGGGGAATTATTTTCAGCTGACATTATGACAGGAGAGACTTAAATATGTCGGACCTCAACGGATTTTCCCAGCAAAAAAAAAAAAAAAGGAACTGATTTTGTGAGTCCTGTCTGTACATTCATGGCAATATAAATTTTCCCAGTGGAATGTCTGGATTTTACAATTCAAATTTAGAATATTTGACAGCACTTGTCCTTTCTACATGATTGTAAATACGTTTTCAGGCCATAACACACCAATCCACTAATCACAAGCGAACAGTGTATTTTCATAAAGCATTTCACAGCTATTTGAATGGCAATAAATCCTGTCTATCCATCATATGCTACTGTTCACAAGTTAAAGGGAGAGGCTGGAGCAAGTTGTGTATGTGGACACTGCAGTGTTGTCACTGTTTGAGCCCATCAGATGCATTGTTCATGAGAGCTTTTCACCGTGAACACAGACTCATCCTCATCATCAGCACTGTCTTGGTAGCCTTTGTGATAATGAAGTTGTAGCCAAAAGAGAACATGGAATAAGATTTGTTCTAATTTACCACTATACTGAACACAATCCTGCATCAAAACAAACAACTCCAGTGCTGTTTGTCATCCAGTATGGGACAGTGTGGATAGATTTTCCATGCTGGTATGCCAGAATATAAACTGGTGTAGTCTTTGTTCTGACCTTGAATCTGAAAGGTTTAGGGCTAACCATTTCTGAAAGGTTCCCATCAGTGAGCAAAACTTTTGCTTGTTAAAAATAGAAATAACAATTCAGAGAATTCACACAATGACTGACAGTGTAAAAATACATTTCTCTCTTTTCTGTACTTCCCTGTTTCCTATCCCTCCCTCGTACTCTCAATGTCGTCGTCATCACACACACACACACCTGCACCCCTCACCTTTTTAACGCACAGATGCAAGTGATTTTCAACAACTAGACAGTCAGTTTCAGAGACCCTAAAACAGGTTCTTTAGCTCAGTGAGCACATGCATACGCACGCACACACTCACACACACTCTCTGTACTAGCAGGTTCCTTGGCCACCCCCTGTGGCCTACTTCTCTCCCTCTCTTCCTCTCTCTCAGCCGGCCTCTGTGTCCTCTGGGATCAGACTGGGAGCCGGCCAGTGGTTTTTCCTACCGCATGGTAAAGGAGGGAACAGATTGGATAAACACAACCCTTTCCTGCTGACCCACCCCTCCCTGAAACACACATGCACTCACCCGACATCCAAGCACGCACACACACACACACTGTCCATTAACGAAGCAGCCGTGCGTAAAATAACCAGATTTTCTCGAGCTTCACTGCTTCTCTCTTTCTCCCCCCGCCCCCTTCTCTCTTCCTTCCTTCCGGGCCTCAAATCCCAGCCCCAAACACACGGCCCTGCATCCCCTCACTTGAGCGTAATTACACACACAGCTAGCCAGCTCCTGCGTGCTGTCCTCCATTTGGGAACAAAGGTATAAATTATAGTGGCTTAGATCCTTGTGGTAATGGGAGGTGGGTGGGTGCACACGTGTTCTGAAGAGGAAGAGGGAGATCACTCACTACTTCAGGTGTCTAGTTAGGTTGTGTCTGCTAAGCTTTTGGTATAGTTTGTTTCTTTGGCTGTGTTTTGTTTGTCTGTGCCTGCCTGTCTGTGTCTCAGTGGAAAAATGGTGTTGTTGACATGGCAGAGATTTCCTGTAGTAAAGCCTGGAGGCTACAGACAGTTTAGCTGCCAAATTTTCAACAGCACAGACAGGACTGCATTGAGCTGCTGTTTGGTAATCGCTCTTCCTCCTTCCTTCCTTCAACACTGCATACACAGAGTGATCCGGAGCTGGTTGGTCAAGTACGATCTGAGATAATAAAATCGGCACATTTTCTTATTTTTCAAAAAGTTTTGTTGTTAAAACAACTGAACACTGCAGCGATCTTTTACAACTCTCTGATCTGACTGGAGAGGGGTCATCACATGCAAATTCTCTGCCAGATTCCCCAGACTGAAAAAAATCACAATTAACAGGCTTTCAGAAACACTAAGAGCGGGAAAAGTGAGGAGTGTGCCGCTGAGTGCCTGCAGATTTACCAACCAAAGTTGACTCCAGGTGAAATCCCTGACTGTAACACCTTCACTCAGGCTGTATTGTGTAACATATGTGATATATGGTTAATATTGTGATTAGTTTTCCAGTAAATATGTAAGTAGGTTTAAGTTTCAGTATAAGACCTTTTTGATGGGGTTTGGCATTGGTGGCTGTTTTCAGAGAGATTCTGTTTGGGTTTCTGTGAAATGAAGGCCCATCTCTAATGCACTACAGTGAATGACTGTGTAATACTGCTGGCTGCCAGAGAGGCCATTCAGTTGCGCTAACTTGGCAGTCATATTCTGTGGTTTCGGCTTGGCTGAGCGAATGACCTCGATAATTGTGGTTTGACAGAGCTGCACACTCACTGTGAATTCCTGGGCCTAGCTGGTTCATTTATCAAGTCGGCTAAAACTGTTCGTGTTAGAGCCACTCGGTGATTACTTGTGGTTTCAGGTGAGGTGTAACTAGTGGAGCTGTTAATTATGCTGTTGGACTCACAGGCTCATGTGCCTGCCTCAAGCAGTGACAGAACCAAACCCCTTTCATATTTCTTCTCACTTTGTTTTTAAAAGCTGGACAATAAAACTGTCAGCCACTTCAAGGTCAAAGTCCTTATTCATTATCACAGGTTTTATTTTGAGACATAGTTTGCTTGGGGTTAGGGTTAGGGAAAATATTGCTCAAACAATATTGTAAGATTAGTAACTTTTCTCACAATTTTCTGATGTTTTATTGACCAAGCAATTAATTGAGAAAGTATTCAGCAGGTCAATCAATAATGAATCGTTAGCTGCAGCCCTTTCGTCTTAATATTTTCCCTTTAACAACATCTTCTTATAGTCCTCCAGCATTCAGTGTTATGCAAAATTTCCAGCTTGCTTTGCTGTTTATCTAAGCATGTACAAGTTCACCCAACTCTGATATTGTGGTATGACACTTTGTATTTATCCCCCATGTCTTACATGCAGCTCAGTTTCTTTCCAGTTAGATATGATTATTTGAGGTTGTTGAAGACTATTTGGCACCACTGATTATGATTATCTGTATATAATGATTACATGTGGTGGTTTGTCTTTTGTAGGACTATATGTACAGTAAATGATGTTGGCATTATGGAAATGATTTGTTTCATGACAGCAGCATGAATGACTAATATGTACTTAGATCGTTACTCAGCATTGGGCGATCCACTTAATGATGTATTTGGAATCACTTCTGAGTATTGGTGCACCACTAATAATGAAGTGGAATGGCTTTCTCACAAGGGTGATGGAGTTCAGTCATTTTTTTTTAATCGAGTCAGCATCTACCTTCAAACTGACCACTGTTGTTTAAAGCTTGAGGATGTACTGACTGTCACCTCTGAAAACACTGATAAACATCAGTGTGGTCTTGTGAAACCACACAAGTGAGCACAACTTCTCACTTGTGTTACTATATATTTTCTATCGGTCACCGCGTAGTTCACTGAAGGACTGTAGGATAGGAGTTCGAGGGCCTGCTATTCTGCTAATAACACATAAATATCAGCTATTGTGGCCCATGCTGAAGGTAAGGCAGGCAAATTGGCCGTCATGCTGTGGTGTAGGGCTGCAACTAATGATTAATCTCTCTGTTTATTTTCTTATTTGAAGACGTCAGAAAAAGTGAAATGACTGTTAAGATATGGTTTAATAACATAGAAATCCAAGAAAACCTTAAGATATTCACGTTTGTGAAACTGGAACCAGTGATTTTTTTGCTTGAAAAATTCAAATGATTCATCAACTATCAAAATAGTTGCAGAGTAGCTCAACTAATGGATTGATTAATCGTTCCAGCTCTCCTGTGTTGTTTGTTTCTGTTGTCAGACAACTGCAATATGAAATGGTGATTCAGTTGCTGCTTATACACGCGAGCCAAAATGAGCAGTATTTTTTCTGCTGCTGCTCTAAAGCTGTCAGTCAAAACACTTTTTATTGGTTGTGAAGTCATCTAACAACATGGAAATCAATGACAGCATGTACTTCGTGATCGACAATATTCCCATTCAAAATGAGTAATTACAGTGACAGATGGAGGCAACCTGAATTTGGCTTTTTACAGTTCTGATGCACTTGATTGTCTGTGAGTGGATAATAAATGGCTATGATGTTTAGATATTCACACTGATGGGGTTGTGTTGGTGTGAGCGTGTTGCTGCAGCTGCCAGAGAGAAAATGAAATAGTCCAATGTGAAGGCTTATCGGATGCCAAGGCGCTACACAACACTTTTATGCTTCTTTGAAGTGTTATTTCAGCTTGGAAAGTTATGAAGGCAGAAAAAGTTTGCTCCTTTATCTTGATGCTTATGAGGTGAACAGTACTTGGTGTGTGCATTTGAATGTTTTTGATTGGCCAGTGCAGTTTATGTTCCCAGATGATGATGGACGGCTCAGTTACATGCCAAAGCTGAGTCTGAATGATGGGTTTTGGAGACCTAAGTTTGCCTGCAGTAGTTTATGGTTGTTAGTATGGATACCTATTCTGGACTACTCACCACGTGTGTGTTATGACCGAGGGAGGTGAGGGGAATGTGGGGGGCTAAATGCCTCATCCTTTGATGAGATTTGGCATCTAAAGCGGCAGACTGACCGTTCACCTAATTCCTTCTGCAGTGACAGCTGGGCCTCAATGCCAAACTGTGCATGTGTTTCTGTGTGCGTCTGTGCTCGCTGTGGGAAAGAGACGAGAGCTCAAGCTTGGCTGAAATGGCGGAGGAAGTGGTACAAAAAGTTCAAGAAAGCAAAGACTGTCAGACTGAAGGAGGTTTCGCTCAGGAATACAGGGATGAACAACACCAGAGAGACAGACAGGATGAAATAGTGGAGAGAGGTGAAGTGCAGAGGAAGTGTGTCTTTCCAGGGTGCAGGCGAGTGTTATCTTTTGGGAGGCTAACTTCTAAAGGCCAGACAAAATGAGTGGAGGAAAGAATCTGTTGCCTTCCCACTCTTAACTACAGCTGTGATCTGATGAAAGCCCCGAGGCTGCTGCAAACACACATGCTCTCACTCACACAGTAGCCAGCAAGTGCTTATACAGCTTCAGTTATTATGTATTGCAGAATTCACGGTCTAGTTTAGTGTGCATCTGACTGAGCTGACAGGAAATCAGTTGCCTTTGTAGTAGCTTGCTGCAAAGGATGTGAAATTACACTCAATTACCCTCACCTGCTACACACATGCGCTAATGTGAGGAAACTTTTTCTTCCTGTAGTGATTGAAATACACAGGAAGTGATGTAACTCAACAGTGCTGTTGCTTACAATGCTGTGATGCAGCCTAACACAAGTTCCCCAATGACAGTAGCTGAAGCATCGCTTCATTTCTGTTGGGTTGTCAGACTGTAAGAGAATGTTTGAGTGCATTCTTAAGAGAACATTTCTAGATAATGGTAGAGCGACCCAAGAGCTATTGACTCTGCCTTGTCAGATGTGAAGATTTGCTGCTTCTCTGTTTTTATGTCATTGTAAATTGAATATTTTTGTCATTTTTTGTCTGATGGATTAAAAAACCTCAGCAATTTTAAGGTGTCACCTTGTACTCTGGGAACTTGGAGACATTTTCCACAATTTTTCTCAAGTTTTATCGATTAGATGATGATTAACTATATTTTACTGTAAGTCTGAAATATCAGTTGAGGACTTCAAAGGGAGTAAGAACATGAAGTCTGAACCTACTGCGCTTCCAGTTGTGATCAAAGTGATCAAATGAAGAGCCTCTACAGATGTGTTTGCTCCTTTTATATACATTTGACGAAGCAGTTTACAGCCACCTTAGCCAAATACATTTAAGATCAGTTTTTCACAATTCCTGACATTTAAACTCACTAAACATTCCAGCAAACAGCCCTGGATCAGAGCAGAATCTGATGTGACTCTGGATGTTTGTTCCTCCAGAACTCCAGCCTGTCCCCAGCTCTCTCCTCCAGAGCTCCATGACTCTCAGCAGCTGTCTGCTGGTGTGTGTCTGTCTGTCCACTCTGCCCACTCGTCCCCACGCAACACTCTGCAAAACCCTACAATTAACATAAAAAGTAGAATAATATAACTTAAACATTTGGCTGTGCAAGCATGGCTTATTTTAGAATATATTTTACGGTTAAAGAATATATTGAATGATGTTTAAATGAAGCTTTTAACTGTGCAAACATGCTTTATCTGTGTTATGAGTGACCAACTTCTAACATGCTCACTCAGATGATTTGTTATTTCTCGTCTTGATTGGCCAACCGACGCCACATTTTGCAGATTGTCTTAATCTGTACTTTGTCTCTTTTGTGCTTCTATATAATTAGCATTGTGTTACCTTTTTTTCTCAACACTCCTCAGCTATGGAGGATAACACAAATACATTTTCAGCACTTAAGCGTTATAAGCCCCATATGGCTGTTTAAGACAAACCAGGTGTAGTTTAAGCGGTGGCAGCAAGTTACGGCCGGCAGAGTGGCTGAAGATGTCACACGTTTGTGTTCTGCTTGTTCAGCAGGTGTTTGATAAATTGGTCATCCTGTCTTTCTGTTGTTGCACTTGTTGACTCCAGTAAAATATATCTTGAAGTCTGTTTCATTGCCTTTGCTGTGAGCTCTGACGTTATGCTGCTGTCCCCGCTGTGTGTGGCATGATGCATGACATTTGATTATTCCCTTGGAAAAAAACACACTTTAAGACTTTCAAATATCTATTTTTGCGCATTATGTTCAGAAGAGGGAAAACCCATACAAGAGGACATACTACTTGGATATTAGGTCAACATGAACATGTCTTTTACATACCTACACATTGCATAATAAACAAATTCAATAATGCCCTATGCTGTCCTGTAATATGCGCTCATTTCAGCGTGACCTTCAATTCATTGTCAGTCAATTACAGTGACGTGTGCAGAGTTTCCAGTTGGTGCCAGTCCACATGTCCTGGAAGATTTCCATGTCCCAGACAAACAGGAGAAATTCTGGTGAAATATTATCTGATTTTGGACCTTACTTGCCCATGTTTTGAAGTATTGAACGAGAGATGCAGTGTAATCCCGCTTCAGTGTACGTCGACTAGAAGTGTTTGTTTTCAACAGTAACAGGCTCAGAGTGTTATTGTCTGACAACATTATGGAAAATAGAGATCCCTTTTTATTAAAGAGTAAGATGCCTTTTTTTTAACCAGAAACATCAACTATATTCCTCTCAACAAAGTCACCAGACTCCATTTGCAGAAATGGCCATTTTATCGTAGTAAAACACACTTGATTCAAACATGACAGAAACAAATTATAATGTACCAAAACCGTTTTAGTTCGTCTTTCTCTGTTCCAACAATCCACACTGACTGTGTTTGGTCGAAATATAATCTTAATTCACTGAATCAGGAGAAGAGTGAGGGCAGATGTCAGAGAAGCAGCGGGGGGAAATGAATCTCTCGATATTGAAAAAATTCAGTTTGAATTCAGAATATTCATTGACAGCCATAACACACCGTGAAAAGGTCAAAGTTCCAAGACAAAAACACGGACAACAAGTTCAGGGCTGTTTAAAGGTACGCCTTGCTACGCCTCTACCTTGATTGACCAGTCAGTGTCAACCACACAATAGCCGCACCCTTAAGCATACTGCTTTATCATCTTTTTACTCTAAAAGGAACCTTAATTTCCAAAATGAAGATCATGCCATATTGAAGAAGTAGGGTCATTTTCTCACAGGCTTCTGTACAGTCTGGCTTCTGTTTGCATCCAGTGGAATCAACCCCTGCTTTATTTTAGAGGATGCAGGTTTGAAGCACTTCAGCAGTGGCTTCACTTTTCAGACCCACAGGCTATATCCCCTTCTTTTATACAGTCTATGGTTGACTTCCTGTGTTTGTGTTGGCAGCTTGTTTATGGTTCAGAGAGACATGGAGGAAAGGGCTTGGTAGCTATTATTTACACAACAAGGGAACATGCTCCCATCAGGCATTGGTGAAGCCCCCACCAGAAGGCCCCAAGGCCTGAAGACGACTGTGGTTCTATGTCATGCTAATGGCTTGGCTTACCACTGAATGAACTGGGTTGGATTTAATTCTTTGTCACCCAGAAACTCATCGTTGGACAGTAGTTTGATGGTGATGCGGTTTAGTGACTTATAAATCTCATGATGAACATTTTGGCTATTGGTGATTAGAATTGCCGGAGAAATGGGTTGGTCTCAGTCATTGTTTGTTAGTAAAAAGGTAAGATCACTGGTCCACTCAGAAATGATATCCTGCTCCGTAGCTGATTAATTTAGGTCCAGGTGAGACCAAATTTTGAGAGTATTTAGCTTCTGATTTCTGAGTGAAGCAGCAAAGGCATGTGAGACATAACTTAGAGGAATTTGGTTTGAACTTTGAAAAGTGGCTGTGCCATAACAAACATAGAGAAGTACAGTGATTCAGAGGTGGGTGCTAGCCTCTAGTTAACACTTTTATCACCCTTGTTACCAGAGCAGAGCAGTCCGTCAGTCCGTCCCAGCTGTCTGCACCGACGGGATAGCAGTATCCATCAGTGGGAGAGAGACAACTCCCATCGTATGCTCCATGCAGTTGCTGAAGCAGTCCATTGTAATATTCCTTTTGCAGGATCTGGAGCCACCAGATACCACTTTCCTCAAAGTCAGTAAATTCTAGCCAGCCCCTAGCCACAGCATATGGTGGACACGGGACAAGGTTTGAGGCGGCAAGCACCTGAAGGCACAACCATGTGCCATGCTGTTGCAAGCAAGCTGGCTAATGAATCTTAGCTGTGTGCCACTAAAAGTTGAAGACTGATAAGTTAATGTTATAATATTGGTTGAAATTGGTTGGTTCGAGCTTGTGTAAATACACCGCATGTTTTGTTTTACAGGAAGAAAATGTGATTGGTTTTGGTGTAAAAATACAAAATTGAAATTGAAAAGTATTGTGAAATAGGTGCACAGTATGATCAGGGATGCGGCTAAAGGGTATTCTTCATTTGATCTCAGCTTCAAGAGGATCAGTTTAAATAGTTATAAAATGATATTTACAACTAGGACAAATTGTGGAATTTTGTTGTGTACTCTTGCAAGTTTGTTATGTGGATTGATAAAGAGCATATCTGATTTCAAAGATGAAGCTTTCACAGTTTGTGACAAGAGCAGATGGTGGAAAGGGTGAAGATTTAGCCGACAACTATGGTCCTAATCATAGTAAGTGCAATAACAAGCATAAGCACTAACAGTGCTGCCTTACTTACATACAGAATCTACTATTTTCTTTATTGTTGCTACAAAACTGTCAATGTACCGATGAGATAATGATTGTTCTGTGATAAATTGACGAGCTGTCCATGCTGGCGTAGACTTGAGCTGACTGTACACTCAGACACAGCTGTTAGCCTGCTGTTAACGCTTTAGATGGTCCTCTAAAAATGATTGGCCAAGCCAACTAACAACTAACTTAACATTGATAACCTTTTCTGAGTAGTCATTTTTGGGTGCAATTTTGTCATTTTAATTTTCTAAAACATTTATTAGAAAAGGAAAATGACTAATTTGTGTACATTTCCAGCAAAAAAATGTAATCAAGTATTTTATCCGCGATACATGCTGGGCTCTGTGAACCAATAAGTGGATGAGGAAAATTAGTGTGAGGGAGGAGTAGATTGTGGAGGAGAAAAGATTTAAGGTGAGGGGGGAGGGGAACTCTGTAGTGCTATAAGTTGGCTTGGGTGTGTTTTTTTTTTTTTTTTTTTGCAGTGCATGGAAGCAACAACCAATCCTCCCCCACCTCCTCCCCATCCTAGTCTCTGATAAAGCCACACACACTCAATCACGCATGCTTAGATCCACCTAGCTTCACCCTCTCACTCATGTAGACTGTAGTGTTAGGCTGGCCACACTGTCTCTGATGTTGAGTATGCTCACACATTTCTTAGGTCCTCCGTTTTTCTGTTATAATTATTGCTAGGCTAGTTATTAATAAGAAATTAGGCATGTGTGCATGTTTATTTTACTTTTTTTTTTTAAGGTAGCAGGTGGCTAACTCCCTTGTCTTCACACATTTGTCAGGACGGGCTGGTTAGTTAGCCAGCTGAATGGCTTGCTGACTGAGTAGCTAACTATGGACCGGTGTACAGAACAGCTCTCTGGCCTGTTGGCTGGATGGCAGCTGTTGCTGTTCAAACAGAGTTGCATCTGCTGGGACCTTTTGTTCTAACACACACACACACACACACACACACACACACACACACACACACACACACACACACACTCAATGACTCTGAGTGTGTGTTGGAAAAGAAAGAAGTTCTTTTGTTTGGTAGTAAAATGGAGGTGGGGGAGGGTTTGGAGGCATTACTAATGTGAAGTGTGTGTGTTTCGGCGTGTGTGAGTGAAGGGTTTTTTAGTGGTGCATGTGTTTTCTTCGGTGGTTTGAACTGATTAACTTGATAAACAGGTATACATTGCACCTCTGCTCAGCAGGTGATAAGGCTGCTTACAAATGTTCAAACAAATCAGTTTATATGACACACCATCTAAAGAGGGCTGAGTGTTTTGGGAAACTATCCACTCGTGATTTCCCGGTGAATATTGAAATATAGATTATGGTGATTTCTTATCAAGGCCCCTATCGGGTGTCTACATCGTTAAATCGTATCCTGTTTATTACAATCGCTGCTACTCTACATGAAATATATGATGCTATTGCTTGTTGTGCTTTTTGCTAAGATCTTCCTTGCCGATATTGGAGAATAATAAATTAAAAAAAACACTATCCACACACACACACACACACACACACACACACACACACACACACACACATATACATACATACATTTTTGTAGAGATCCCTCAGATGTGGTTATCAAACTCCTCTGACAAAAAATGTAATGAAGGCAGGATATTTCACGGTTTAACGATAAACTTTATTGTCCAAAATGACATCAGTGCACTGAAACAGTAATAATAAAAACCCCAAGCATCATTATGTGCTTGGAAAAAAGAAAGTTTCATATCGCCATTTACCATTTACACTGATACCCATATATCTGTGATAGGCCAATATCAGCTGATAAAATCTGCACACTGATATACTTGTTGGGCTCTGCTCTTAAGGTTTTTCAACCAGTTGGTTGGCGAACGCTCAACTTTAAAGTAACTGGTGGCAACAGCTTTAATTAAGTAACATAGACTAAGATATTCTAGAATTTACATCAACAAAAGAATGTTGTTCTGTGTGTAGCAGTATCAGTAAAACAATCTTTCCTCAAACAATATACCAGTGGGTACACTTGGCATGTTGGTATATTTTGAGTAAAGCTGCTGTGTGAGATTTACTGCAGTCATATTATCAACTACTGATTCACAACTGAACACTTGAAGACAAAATGCTGTCAAATTAAGAATAAAATTTGCATGTTTCAACTTATTGGTTGCGGAAATTGTGTCATGACTGAGCGGACTTGGACAACTGCAGATAGTTAGATGTCCAGATGCAGAAACAGTCCTCAGGGAGCTTTCTAACTACATTCAACACAGTCCAGCTTTCAGTGTAGCCCTTCATTTGCAAGCATACAGCAGCCTTTTGGTCTTATATGTACTAATTCAGTGTTTGTCTTTCGTCCCTCCCCTCCCTCTTCTGTTATGTTCTTTATCCCCTCCCCCTGTCTGACTATGCAGGAATCTTAATGAGGACCATGGAGTAGCAAGCTTCAAATTAGCAGCTAGCGGATTCGCTCCTCACTGCACAACACCATCTCCCTCCATCCAGTCCCCTCCATCTTTGGGACCCCCACCCAGCCATGGCGGACCCAGGGATGTTGAGTTTATTTGGGGACGATGCAGGGCTGTTCTCTGATGGATTAGATGGTTTAGGAGATTGCTTTCCTCAGCAGCCTACCCCTGCCCAGTCCAACCCTCTAGCCCAGCAGACTAATCCCTCTTTGAACCACGAGCACCAGGGAAACCGGGGTTACCACCAGGGGATGATCCATGGCGCTGGACCCGGCCCAGGGCAGCCTAAATTGGGGCAAATGTACGACCACGGCCCCTACACAGGCTATGAGCAAGCTGGTGCCCCTGGAGGACGAATTATGGCCCAGAATGGTCCCAGCCAGGGGCCTCCAAACGTGAACACAGCCATGAATGGCATGGCTTCCCACTACCATAATAATCCAGCTAACTCAAGTAACCCCCACCATGGATACCCAGGTGATGCAGGGGGAGGAGGAGGTGGGAGTGGAGTTTGGGGCCAGCAGCAGCAACAGCAGCAGCAGCAGCAGCAGCAGCAAAACAGATCAGCCTATCAGCAGCCTCCGCCGCAACCAGGGGGAGGGCCCAACCAGATGGGAAGCTACCAGATGTCCCAAGGCAACTATGGTGGGATGCAAGGCCCACCTACACCCAATGCAGCTCGCATGAACCAACACTACCCTCCACAGAGCATGGCACACCCTCCAGCTCAGGACCCATCTCACTACCTGGGACATGTTGGAATCGGTGGGGCCCAGATGAGACACCCCCAGCCCCAGCCACAAGCCCAGGGCTATCCTAACATGGGCCACACACCCAGATACCCACACTCCCCCTCTCGACAGCCTCCACACCCCCACCAGCACCAACAGGGCATAGGGGGGTTTGGTGGTGGCCAGTACCCTGGCTATCAGACCCAGTATGGAGCCATGGGACCTGGAATGGGCCAGGGTGCTAATGCAAACGTCAGTGCTAACACCAGCCCATCCATGGGACCAGGGCAGCTTGGCCAGCGGTTTAACCAGGGATCAGGCCCAACAGCAGGGCAACAGGGGCAGCGATACCCCCCTGGACCACCACACCAACCCCAGCCCCATCAGACCCACCCTGCCCCGATGCAGCAGCAGGCAGGGCAGCAGGGCCAGCCTATGCACCCCCTAAACCACCCCCAGAATCTGCCACAGCCCCAAAACCAGCCCCAGTCCCACCTTGTCCCCCCAGCTCAGGGATCTTACCCCTCCCCCTCATCCATGTCCCCCATGCGGGTTTTGGGAACCCCAACACCTCCTCCCCAACAGGGCAGACCCCCTAGTGCAGGACTAGCAGGACCCCCAGAGGTTACAGGGTACACAGCCCTGCAGTCTCCACCCAATGCTATGGCCCATCCACAGAGAACTCCACAAACCCCTCTGTCTGCCCCACACGCCCAACACCAGCAGCCCCACAACTTGCCCCCCAATACAGGGCAGATGTATCCTGGCATGGGGCCGCAGCGCGGTCCACAGTTGGGTCCAAACAGGCCTCAGCTCCAGCAACCACAAGGTAAGCACAGGACAGTTGATGCTGTTCCATGTTACTTTTTCGTTGGTCCTTCCTTTATTCACTTTATTGATACCATTCAAGCCACCATAAATATTTGAAATTAACAGAAAATAAAACTGAGGAAAATGTAAATATTGATTATTATTGGAAAAGATAGTTTAGACAAGATAGTTTTAGAATAAATACAAAACAGAGCTGTTAGAATTACTATGGATAGAATAGATCATTGTGAAGTGAAATGGCTGTAATCATGGCTCCCATTTTCCACACACGTGTAAAATGAGGGAAAAAGGAAAATGTCTTGTGTTGTCCTGAGAAAAATTGTCAACATTGTCCAATTTTGCTTTAGCAGAAAAAGAGCAAGAAGGCTTCTGGAAGGACTAAGTTATGTTCAGATTGTAGTTTATGGATGAGAATATTGTTGATATCAGTGGATAAAGTTGATGGTACTTCCTAGCTTGTTTTGCCTACAAAGGTTTAAAGGTTCTATATATGAGATGTTGAACATTAATATAGTAACTATTTGCTTTGTAAAGATATAGTGGCTTAACAGCTTCCTGAGAAGAGAATGAAGGCACTCACCCTCTGACTGTGTTGTAATCCATACTTGTCTGTTCTTTGTTTGGTAGCCCGTCCGTACACGTGTGCATGTTAGTGTTAATGCCATTCCTGTGCTAATAGAAACATGGAGTGACATCCCACACAGCATCGTAAGAACAAAATGGCTGCAACTCAAAGTGGTGAACTGCACTCTGCAGTGGCTAGCAGTGTCCCAAACATTCAATTGAAACCATCAAACCTAAGCTACCTAAAGCATATTTTACTTGATGTTTTGGGTAGGTAATGTTAGCGGGATAGCTAACAAGACAAGACGGGGTCCATTGCCGTGTTTCACAACATCTTGCTGTGCATGCAACCAGAAGGTGTTCATGTTTGTTTTGGTCTGAGAGGCTGGTGCTCCAGAGGCTGAAAATCTCATACATAGAACCTTTGAGGTTTGTGATTCAACTCTGGCTAGGAGCAGTAGTTTCAACTCTGTGTTGGGCTTTGTCGAGAGTTGGATAATAAAGAATGTAAAGCTGGGATGAAAACAATGCATGAGAGCCCAGCTGTATTTGAGAAACACACTGACTAAATGCAGGCTAAAAAGTAGCCTACTTTTTTACTTTGCTAGCATTGTTTCTGCAAACACAACACTGCCTTATTATGGTAAAACTGACCATAACATGAAATGTTTAACTTTGTGGCAGTACCTTACACCAAGTGTGATTGGCCTTTTCAAAGACTAGGGGGCTAAAGTATAGTGTGATAAACACTCAATGCTAACTGTGAATTGTACTTGTAGGTTTGTCAGATTCAGTCTAGATTTGTCAGTAAGTAAAACTATAGGGTACTATTGAGTTGTTGATGTTCAGGCAGCGATTGTTAATAATATAATAATATAAAGAACTTGCCAAGCATAGAGCAATGAAGAGCTTTCCAATCCAAACCAATATATGTGTATATATGTATATGCATATATATACACGTATATACACACACACACACACACACACACACACACACACATATTTATATATACACACATATATATGTGTGTGTGTATATATAAAAAAACGGGAGATAGTAGTAAATGTACTTGCATTAAAAAGGTTATGCTTGTACACTCTTTTACATTGGATGTCGACAGAGAGGAACATATTAGTTGCGTGACGCCTGTCTGTCACACCAGCTAGATCATCACTGAAAATGTCCTGGAAAATGATCTCTACAAAAGAATGAATGGTTTAGTGGGAATGTTACTTCCAATGTGACTTTGTCCTTACACTGTTTCTGCTATATTTTCATAGCAGTGAAAACAAAGACAGCGTAAGAGTATATTTGGGAATATAACATATTTGAAGAAGAAAAAATTTGAGTATTTGTCTTCCTCATGAAATGCACACATACCCTAGATACATGCATGTTCTCAGTGTGGCCAGATCACTGGGTCCGATGCCGCAGCACCTGTAGAACTGTTTTCAGGAATCTTGCCCAGGGACAGAGACGATTTGTGCTATAGATGTTAGTACCTACAATCCTATGATTATCAGCTCACAACTGGAAAACAGTTCAACTCGGGATCAACCCTTTAGGTACTTCTAAAAAATTCTCCGTTTACACAAGTGAATTATTCAAGTAATCCAGAAACATATACATTCAACTCGATATGGTCCATGAACCTGTGAACATTATAATCTTTATGCTTTTACCAGAAACTGATCTAAGCCTCTAGTGTCTATTACTGTATTTTACAAATATTTTTGATGGTTTTGGTGATTGAAAAACCAGCACAGGAAAAAAGAGCATTGACTCAGTTTCAATGTCTTCGTGATGGGCATGAGGTAAAAACCCTTTGTTGTTGGCAGATGTCCATACAGTGAGTGGTGATACTGTATTCCCCTCCCTGTCTTTTCTCCCAGGGCCTCATGAAGCTCCAGTCAACCAGGGGGGAGACCAGCGTCTTCTTCAGGCCCAGCAGCAGGCCTCTCGAAGTGGGCAGCCCCTGCAGCCAGCTTCCATGGGTTTCCAGGGTCCACCTGTTAGTCAGCATGGAGTTCCGGCCCCAAACCAGGGCTTAGCACCGCCTGCACAGAATGCTCAGACGCAGCACACACACCTGCCCCCCCACCCCCAACACCTGCAGAGCACG
>JBBMOE010000098.1:388363-414945 GCA_037975065.1 Chaetodon trifasciatus | reverse complement strand
TGACCCAGCCCTCAGCCCCCCCCCCCCGGGCTCTTTTTATCCCAAGGAAGAGGGAGGGCCAAAGCAGCAGGCAGGGGTCAGCGCTGGGGGAGGTGTGTGTGCATCGGCCACTGGAAAGGAGTCGGGGGCGGGGAATGGGGGGGACCTGGAGTGAGTGTGTGAGGCAGTGAGGGGGCAGGCTTTTTTTGTGTGTGTGTGTGGGGGTGTGTGTTGGGGGAGGGGTCTTTAGTAATCTTTGTGGCAGAAAATGGCGTCTAATGATAATGAAGGCCATGCTGCTGACCACTCCACAGCTACAGCTGTGTGTGTGTGTGTGTGTGTGTGTGTGTGTGTGTGTGTGTGTGTGTGTGTGTGTGTGTGTGTTGGTAAACGAGCTCTTATCTGTTGTCAGGCTTTCCTCCATCTTGAGTGGCGGCCTGGATCTCCCAGGTTAATTTAGCATAATAATGGCTGCCGGTCATTCACTGCTACTCTAAAATGGTGGACCGCTGCAATCATCCAACTATCTTCTCTTTCATTCTTTCTTCTCTTTTCTCCTCCCTCCAATCCGACCTCTTCCTGCTGAAGAAGAGTGCATCCTTTCATCTCCACCCCCCCTTCCCTCTTCCTTTCTGTCTTTCTATTTAAGCCAAGGGGTTGAGGGTTGAGCTGTTTTTTCTTCTTCTTTTGCTGTCCTATATTGTCTTTGTCACATGAGCATGTAGAGTTTCCTTATTTGAAAACGCTTGGCATGGCACTCATGAAGTCCAAGCTCTTCATTTGTCATGGTTCATTCCCCGTAAGAATGTCACACAGTATGTCTTTAGGTGTCTATGAAGTTTTTGCTTTTAATGATATTTTATTGATTGATTTTGACTTCTTAATGCTGTAAACACTTGACATTGATTTAAAGTAGCTACTGTATGTGCTGCTTTTCTAGTGGCAAGACTTCCCGCTCAAATCTGAGAACTATTAATGGTTAGTTTTTTACTTTTCTGACTTCTAGGATGCAATCTCTACAATACAGTACAATCAAACGTCTCATTTGGTGTGGAGAAAATCCTCCTCGAGGGCCACGGGCGTGTATGTTCCGTTGCATATTGAGGGGATTTGTGTGAGATTTCCACTTAGTGGGTGGAGAAATAAACCCCACAGCGCAAGAGTTTTTCATGTGGCCCATCCCACGGTACAGAATGTTTTCTTTCTGCTTGGTGTATTTGCATCTCTGTATGAACAAATAAGCCACCACAGAGCAGACTGAAGCCTTCCCTTAATTGGTATAACCAGGATGTTGGGCTGTATGGTTAACTCTTTGAGCACAGGCTGTTCTTCACTCCTTCTATTTAGGGTTTGTTGTATTGTCCTCAAGTTATATCATATTAGCTGGGTATTTTCATCATATGTTAGAGGACCATCAAGTTGCATGTCAGTGGTTCTGTACATGCTTTTGGACAAAACCTTTACACAATTTGATTAGATTTTTTTGCCTATAATGTCCATTAATATCCACTACATCACGCACTACCCAAGGCTGGAAAGTAGTTTGAATTCAGTAACAATCAACATGCTAAGATTAACCAGTGTTAACTCTGGTGGCAGCGGATTGTGGGCTACTGATTTTTGCAAAGTTTTGAGTTTTACTGGGGATTAACCAGCCGGCTGCTCTCTCCTCACTGTGGTTTGTTCCTGCTACAAGTTAAATGATAAATATTAAAAACAAATTGTCGGATTATTTAGACCTCGAGAACAGCAAAAGACAGTATGTGAGTAAGAGAGACTGGCATAGTGGGTGTAACTGTTTTTCTGCTTTATTCGTGGATTGTCGCGCTGCTTTGTGTTTGAGTGCTGCTTGTGAACTTGTCTGTGTGGGTCAGTCGCCTGATAAAGTTGTTTACATGTCACTCTGGACACTACAACCTCAAAGATGCCCATGCTGAACTGTCAATGAGCTCTTTTAAAAAGTGGTCACTGTAACAATGAAGTTCAAAGTTAACGATGAGAGTAACCAGCATTACCCTAGCAAAACGGAGGCAGCATGCTTTCAGCAGAGCAGCAGTTATCTTTAGTCTAATGCATTTATAATGCCACACTATAACCAACAACCTTATCGTCATAATTTATGAATAAAGTTAACTGTCATTTAAATCTAAGTTATATCAGGCACACAATGATGTTACCTTGACTTCCATGCAAAGCCGTGATGTACATCCCTGCGTGACTGGTGGAGGCTGCACACCCGTTGGCCTCTTTAAGCCTAAAGCTCCACTGATAACAATAGTCAGCGCAGCGTCCTATTGGTGGTGATTAATCGGCCAGACCTCATTAATCGGTCGACCTCTTGACGAGACAGTAAATGAAAAACAGATGCATTCACCACCATTAGTTTCAGCTGTCTAGGAAGTTGTGTATGTGTTCATGTGTGCGCGATACAGAGGGAATCAGGTGGTTAACTTGTCCAGTCAGCTCACTCCTCTCCTTTGACCTTGCTTTTTCCTCTATATCCTTCTTTTCCTTCGCTCTCTCGCTCTCGCTCCCTCTCTCTGTCTACCTCTCTCAGAGGAAGTACATCTATAAATAACCCAGCTCTCAGCTGCCACACCCTTCCCACTGTGTGTGTGTGTGTGTGTGTGTGTGTGTGTGTGTGTGTGTGTGTCTGTGTGTGTGTGTGTGTGTGTCTGTCTGTCTGTGTGTGTGTGTGTGTGTGTGTGTGTGTGTTGATTTGTTTGCAGTACACACAAAGAAGTCAGACATGCATGCAGGCACCTTGCTTTGTCTGCAGACGTGTGTGCAAATACAGCACTTTTTAAACACACAGAGAAGATGTGTGTGTGTGTGTGTGTGTGTGTGTGTGTGTGTGTGTGTGTGTGTGTGTGTGTGTGCGCGCGCGCGCGCGCGCGCGCACACGTCCTTCTGCCTACTGGTGTTGGTTGTTGTTGCCATGAGTCGGGTGTGTGCATGGGGGTTCAGTGGTATGACTCATCACGTCAGCAGGTGTCCCTTACACCCCACCCTTCCCCTGTTTTTGTCTTCCTCTTCACTTCTTCTCCTTGCCCTCCCCATACTTAACTCCACGGCTCTGCTTCCTGTCCTTTATCCCCCCTCCACCGATCTGAAAGGAGCATCTCAACTCCTCTCTCCCACATTGACACACACAGACACACACACACACACACAATGATCTACAGCTGGCCAGCATGTGTGAATGCTCAGCTCCAGGCACATCAGTATACAGCAGAGTGAGACATTGAGGGGGGAGGGGCTTTTCTGCACACCTGGACAGGACTAGCCATATATGGCAACACATCAACTTTGCAGCACAGCAGTGAATTAATACCCTCTCTCATAGGTAACATGATTGGTGTGGCAGGTTGGTAGGTAGTTTCCTACCTGGCTGTGTAATTTCTGTTACAGTGTTTTTTTCAGACTCATTCAGTAGTTCACTTTCAGGCTTAATGAAAAGAGTTCAGTGAAGTGCGTCCAGAGAAGTTTTTGGTTGATGAAGAATGTGTTGGATTGATTTGGCAAAGTTTATTTTAATTTTCTGATTAGATCCTCGTTTGCTTATTTTCAGTCTTCTGGATTTCGTTGTTTGACAACGTAGCCAGTGAACCCAATGCATTTGTCACCTGTAACATGGCAGTTTCTGAAATGGTACATTTAAAATACGAATAAATCTGAATACTGATGGATTACCCATCATGCAATTTTCAAGTCTCTGTGCATTTCGGAGAGTTGGAAAAACCTTCAGTGTACTTTGTTAAACAGTGACATATGGTGTGTTCAGGACTTTCTGGTAAATTTGTGAAAGCATTTTACAATGCTGGTATGACATGTACCTGTCCAAAATGTTGGCTAGTCAGTAAGCATATTTAGGCCAGTTTGAGGCTTTTTAGAAGCCATTTTTTGCCTCATCAGCCCATATGATTGCATCCAGTTGCTTAAAAAACAGTCAGTTGTCATGATTCCATCAACAATTTTTTTGCTCATTTTGAAGTGTCACATTAGAAAAGGTTGGTGGAAACTGCAACAATTGGAGAAAGAAAAAAAAAGCAAACATTTTTAAGCTCTGTTGAGGTGGTTTTTGCCTCTTTCATCAAAGTTAATGAGCTTAATGGGAGATGGAAAGACCTGACATAGTGAACATTTACCTCACATAATGATCAGCTGTTTCCGCTCAGAGAGAAGAAGCTCTTTCAGCAGATTAAAGCATCTTCACACAGATTTGATGTAACCTTCCTGACATTAATACGTGGAACAAACTGAACTGTCTTATTTCTGCTTTCTTTTTTTCCACCATTTGAGGTTTGACTGGTGCTCTTTTAATTACATCAACTTGTTGCACGCTCTTCTTCTGCAGTGGTATAAGTATCCGACTGGAAAATCGGTGCCATCTAATGCTTATCTTGAACAAACTCTAATAATTACAACAGTAGTGGATGGAAACAAGCATTCATTCAAATTTTCCTGAGCAGAGTTTCTTGAAATCCATTTGAAATTTAGCTGTTAAATGCTCTGACAATTTAGCTGTTAAATGCTCCGCTCTGTTCACTGGTTAGTCACTCTGTTGGTCTGCTGTTGGTTGGTGACCAGGTACTGTGAATTCTTAAAGGTTTTTCATTGAAAACAGCTGCCTGCTGCAGCTGAAAAGCACACTATGAGAGCGGTGAGAGTGAACCAGGATGAGCTAAAACTCTGTGTGAAGCTCTTTAAAGCTGAGGGGAGGCTGTAGGTGGCACCTTTCATATTGTTGTCACATTGTCATTTGATATATTGATATCATAAAATATTGATTATAGCTGCTTTAAAACTCTGGCCACCAACATTTTTGGCAAGTTATGTACATATCGCTTTTGTCAGTATGAACTTAATAGTGTAATACCCGAACACAAAAGCAGTGTATTTACAGTGTAACAGTTTTTAATGGGAGGCAGTAAACCTGTTATTAAGTTATTCAAATGGCAAAGCAAAGAGGTTGTTGGAGAGGAGAGCTGAAGAGTTAAGACAGCAGAGGATGAGGAGTAAAGAGATGGACTGAGCAGAAAGAGTTGGGGAGGTGATAAAGGGACTTAGAAGAGATGTGAGGCCATGAAGAAGCTAGCAGGAAGAGAGGAGAGAAGGCAGCCAAGTGGAGAAGTGTGTGCGTGCGTGCGTGTGTGTGGCCAGATGGCTCCAGCGTGTGGCGACCAGCCAGAGGAACAGGTGCAGGTCACATGACCAGCCGTTACCACGGAGATGGTGATTGCTCTTGGCGTGAGGATGAAAGGAGAAGGGCCCCAGGGACAGAGAGGGGGCGAGAGATATAGAGAGGGAGCGAGCGAGCAAGCAGGAGGGAAGGAGGGAGAGAGGCACAGAGCAGGAGAGAGAGAGAGAGAGAGAGAGAGAGAGAGATCCAGGCATACAGCACTGCAGAGGGCAATATGGGGGAAGAGGCAACACACACAGGCTCAGACTACGAAAGAACACAGCACACACACAACTGTTGTACATTCTGCTTTATTGTAAGTCAGTTAAGCATATTATTGTGTCCTTTTGGCCTCAGTGTGTAATTGTATGTTGGTTTTAAAGAATCTGCACTTGGTAAACAACAGTGCAGTTGGGTTGGGTTGGGCCATTCCACTTTGGATCCAGTTCCAGATTTGCAAAATACCCTGATTCACTAACCTCTGATGCTAACGAATATATTGTGAAACGTTTAATCTCTCGTTGCTCTTGTTTTATTAGCACGGGGCAGTGTACAAAACATAGGTGGCAGGCCTCCCATTTGTAGCCAGTAATGATCATTGTTTTTACCTGTTGAAGTGACGTCACTGGTGGCAGATGACAGCTGCAGCTAACCAGTGTTAATTCCAGTAACTCATAGGTAACCAAAGGCCATAACGAAACTTTACTCAATTAAACACTTGTCCTACCACCACACCAGATTCTGTTCTCGAGTTTAAGGCTCGTAAGTTTCTTTATATATTTATCAGTTGCTTTTCCAAATATTTACCAGTTACTTTTTAAAATCCACTCCTCACATCAGGATAAATCAGATCCACCACAGGCCACTTATTTAAAACGAAAGAACATAAAAGTGGGTTCGCCCATTATTTCCTTCTTCCAAAGCAGTGATGACGAACACCCGAAGCAGATGACAGGAGTTGAGTTTTCATTAAAACAAGATTATGACTGGTGTAATAACTGCATGCCAAATTAATCCGAGCACACAAGGCCAAATAACCTCCTAAATTAACACGTGATCGGCGATGTAACTTTCAAATGTCTAATTTTTGAAACCGAGTCTGTCGCAGTGCTTACATTCCACATAAAGCGCACCAGGCCTGCATTAAGTCACTGCTAACAAACTTCGCGGTGAGGCAAAAACAGCATTTCTTATCTGTTATAGCCCAACATTCTTTGGTCTGGTAAAAACACAGAATCCGTCAGCACATTGGCGTGTCATTCACTGACGAGCCGGTTTGCAATCGTACCGACGACGTTGCCTTCACTTCACCTTTCTCCCCTCTGCTCGGCTGTGTGTGTGTGTGTGTGTGTGTGTGTGTGTGTGTGTGTGTGTGTGTGTGTGTGTGTGTGTGTGTGTGGAGGCGCTAATCCTGCGCCCAGTGGAACAGGAGAGCAGAGGATATTGATGATCATGTGGCACTGGTGCCGCTGCAGAATGGATATAAAGTGGAGAAAAATTTGTTAGTGGCAGTCTCATCATGTCAAGATTTTCCCAGGCAATGTCTCGGAGCATCGCGCAGAGGCCCCCACAAACACAAATCATTGATTTCTGAATGAATGGATATGGTTATTTTTGGCATGAAAAGCAAGATTTGTGTCCTGGTGGGGGTTCAATTATAGGGGAAACACTGAGTATTTGGAGCAAGAAGCAGTGAAAGATAAAGCGTATAAAGTTAGCAGGTTACCTTTGTTGTTTTCTCTCATATTGGATCCACATTTCCGATGTTATGCTGCTCATTTCATTTTCAGGTGGTAGCTGCAGGTTCAGTTACTTGCAGATGTACAAAGCTAACCCTAAGTAGGTTTGATAAGTGGATTTGAGAGGATTCTGGTTCATTAAGCATGTCCCGTACTTGATTCGGATGCAGTAGAATTCTATCAAGTCCCAACCCTGATGATTGAGGATACAAACTGTTTGTTGGTGTTTGTAAATCAGCAATTTCTAAACTGCCCTCACATTGTTCTTTGTGATTGGTCATGGCAGTCAAGTAATGGAGGACTGAGAGGGACTGTGTGTGAGACAGAAGAGGGGTGCTGAGTGTCTCTTGCCTTCCTCTGTGGTGTGTATGCACACACTCTCACAGAGCCAGCTCCTCTTTCTTTCCATGCCAGAGATTAGAGGAAGCCTGGGGGCCTTTCAGCCCCTCCCCCTCCTCTCTCTGGGGCCTCTCTCTTTCTGTCCCTCTCCCTGTCTGCCTGTCTCTCTCTCACTCACCCCCCCACCCCCACCCCGTCTCTCTCTTCCTCTCTGTGCCTGTATCTCTCCATCTTGCTCCCTCCGCCTCCTTGCAGTCTTTCATCATATTAACCCCCTGTGTGCCAGAGCCTGAGGCACACTAATGATTTCTAAATGGATAAATCAAACATGGCGACCGCCCTGGGACAGAGACACACACACACACACACACACACACACACACACACACACACACACACACACACACACACGTGAATTCCTTTTAGTCTGTAAACTGTGAAAGAGTAACGCTTTGAGGAATGGTCTTTTGTTGTTTTTTTTCAAGTGAATATTAAGTTTTTCTCCTTCCTCTTTTCTCTTCCTACAGCAGTAAGAAGGTTGAGTCTGAGGGCGGGGCCAGCGCTGCTAAAAAGGATTCCAAGAGGAAGAGAGAGTCATCAGTCAGCGATGATGTGGAGGTGAAGTCTCCCCCTCCCTCACCTCCTGAAGATGACGATGATGATGGTGTGCAGGTATGAGCTGAATGCAAGGAGAGCAGCAGTTATGAAGCTTGTTTCTACTTTACAGGCATCTGAAAAAAAAGTATTTAAAGTCACACCTAATATTGTGTTGCAGCATAGTTCAGCAAGCCCAGCAATAAAGCAAAAGGCCATAAAACCTTAGCAGATCTATCAGTGTCGCAGCCTGTAGAAATAGAAGGCACTGAGCCAGTAGGCGTCTGCTGTTTGTGTTGTAAACCAGCCTTGTTGACAGACTAAGCAGACGGGTTCCACTGCCAAGTTCACATGATGCACCATCAGCAACTTTTCAGCTGCTACATACGTTTCCTCTGTACTTCAAATTACAGTGAAAAAGGAGTGTTTGCATGAACATTTATAGTTTTTAATGTTGGTTTTACATTGAACGTGCTGTTGGGAGGAACAAGCAGAACTTCCTCTGCAGATTCTTTTTTTATGTGCAAATGTAATTATATGGGCCATGTAAACAGAGCAACATCTGGGTATTAGCTGCATAAAGAGTTATGGCTGCTTCAAATAGGAAAGCACCTTAGTAGCAGTATGTCCTCTTTAGCCTGTTCACAACAGCCAGTTACAGCAGTTTTTTTACACAGTATTTGGCAACATTTTGAGCCCAACAAATTAGGTGATGTTTCCTTCAAAGTCAATATGGATAACATGCTGGGCCATATGGAACAGAATAATGAATAATGAAAATGAAGTCTGCTTTCTTGGAAGAGGTCGGCCTGTTGAATAAGCATACACAGCCCTGTAGCTTCCTTTCTCTGTCTCTGATTTAAAATATGATAGTATGATGTTTGGTGAGTGTCAGTACACATTTATACATGTCCCTTTTGGAGATGTATTTCTCATTGCTTTGTCATTTCTTATGAATAAAGTAACAGGTGTATGGTCAAACGTCAATACATTGCTGAGCTGGGAAGTCACAAAATTATAGCTGATGAACAAAACATTGCTACCTTTCTGTCCAACAGAAGCGTCGCTCCAGCCGACAGGTGAAGAGGAAGAGGTATACAGAGGATCTGGAGTTTAGGATCTCAGAGGACGATGACAGCGGCGACGACTCACCAGCACCTAAGTCCCCATCATCATCACAACAACAGGTACAGCTTGGGTTTCTGCTATTGGTTTAGCTTTAATAAGAGTATATGGCCAGAGTCTGATGGTAGAGGTGAATGATTTTCCCATACAGCTCATGTTGAGGTGTCCATCTCTAAATTGTCTCTGGTTATATTAAGCTGGCTTTAGGTTTAATAAGGGCATGGGTTTTAGACTTGGGTTTTTAGAGGGATTCTGTGTCAGCAGCTGGATCAAGCTGGTGACATCAAAACATGTGACAGTCTGGATGAAGCTCCAACACTTTGGTTGCTCTGTGTGTTTCCAGGATGTGGCCGAGGCTGAGGGGCCGGTTGTGGAGAAGATCATGGGCATGCGCAGCACCAAGAAACAGGTGAGCTACACAGACACGCACACATGGACACACTGGCCCGTGTAATTGTTTACGTCATCTGATTAGCTGCTCCACAGCTGGCTTGAGAGGATTAAACACACACACGCACATACACGCACATGCAGCTCAGAACTTGTGTGTTCACTTGGTAAGTGGAGACAAGAGTTCTTGTATTTCAGTATGTGTGTGAGGTTGGAACTCTGAGTGCGCGAGGGTGTGTGTGCGCATGTGTGTGTCTGCTGCTTTGTTTTAGACGGCTCGTCTAAAGAAAGCTCATCCCTAAGCCAACACATGCACACACATATAGTCATCAGCCAACTTTCCTTTGCTAGCCAGCTGCCAATGGGTTACCCCCCACCTACACACACACACACACCCTCACAGCTCCATTCAGAGTTGACCCCGGGCTTGGCACACATCCAAAACCACAATGCTAGCTACGCCAGACGCCAAGCTAGCGTTTCCTCAGGCTGTGTGTGTGTGATTGATGATTCATGGCATTACAGTAGTAGCAGCATGGTGGAGGATGTGTGTGTGTGTGTTACAGTAGTAATGGTGAATGGAAGTGGACGGCTGTGCTTGAAAGAGCTACTGTTTCAGTATTTCCCCTTTCACACACTATGACTGTTAATCTGTTTCTGGATTTAAAGTTTCATTTCTTCATATTTTTTGCCCAAAAACCAATTAAAGCATTTTTTTTTTATTTCAACTCCTTCTACTCAACCTTCATTCACATTTGACATTATGCTGTACCCAGACCAGCAAATACCTGAGAGGCTGAAAACATGTGAATGAAGCAGTACTGTTCCTCAGTGTGAGGATGTCAGGCAGGCAGAGATTCAGTGTTGACAGTCATGTCAGTTAAACTGGTATACAGGCTCCTTCTGCGTCACTTCACTAATTTAACCACATGTTTTATAACAATGACAAGCCACTTCTGCTCTTTCACCGTGCAGTTGCTATATTTGCTGTGATTATTAACCTGTTTTTTTTTTTTTTGTTTTTTTTGTCAGCTGGAGTCGGGGGATGAAGTGGAGGTGGAGGAGTTCTATGTCAAGTTTAAGGGCTTGTGAGTAACGTGCTATTTTTTTCCTCTCTGCACCTCTTTTGTCTTTCACAGCAGGGCTTCCTCTTTTTTTAGACTTATTTTCAAACACACACACACACACACAGTCACACACACACACAGTCACACAACACACACACAATGGTGTCCATGGGTCCATAAGTACGAGAAGCTCAATATATTGAACCTGAAAGCCTTATTCAGTTTGTGGTACCATGAGGTGACTCCTTTCCTTGTGCTACAGATCCACTCCTCACATCAATCCACATCTATCCGGACTCCAATCAGATTGGAGATAGTTTGGAGGGCAAATGAGATTTAACCTGCATGTTGAACACAATAATTCGACCACCTGACTTGCAAATAAATGTGGGCTTGCAGTCTTCACAGGTTTGAGAAACAAGTGGTCAGCTGGTGGTTCATATACAGCATGATTTTAAGACAATTAGCACATAAAGTTTGCCCTGCATTTATTTTCTGGCTTGCAAAGTTAAGATGGGAGCAGCTGATCACATATGGCAACAGCTGCATGTCAAAAAGAATGGTCCATCACATTATTCTTTACATCTGGCAGTCATCTGCACTTCTTTGATCCTGAAGTTCATAAAACCACCCTCTGATGTTGGAGCTTCAGACTAGGGCTGCAGCTAATGATTGTTTGCATGATTCATTGATTAATCATTTAATCTATGAAGCAATGGAGAGAAAAATTTTGGCAAATATTCACATTTGTGAGACTGCGAAAGTGAAATTGTGACATTTTTTGTCAAAAAAATGAAACCTTTATGTGAATCTCTGAGTAGTTGCCAATTTTCTGGGCATTTCCTCATCATTTCTTTGGACCCAGTTAGCAGTGACATGACAACATATATTCTTATAACTGATGCTGATAAGGTGCTACACACTTTTATCAACTGATTTTGCATCCTAATGCACATATCACGCCTCTTAATTACTGACCTACTAGTCCACAGCTCTTCATTCAGCATCCACCTCCCATCAGCTCATGTCAGCTCAAAACCGCCTTTACCCCCATTAAAGAATGATGACCTGTGTTTAATCTTCGGTAGTATTCTCTACAAGCACTCCTGTGCTGTCTGGCCTTGGTATGAGTGATATGATTCACTTTGTGTCTTGTGTCTCAGTTCATACCTGCACTGTCGCTGGGCCGATCTGGAAGAGCTGGAGAAGGACAAGAGAATACACCAGAAGGTCAAGAGGTTTAAGGCCAAGCAACAACTCAACAGCTTCATAACTGAAGTAAGCCCTACACTCCACACTATGATTAACCCATTAGATGTGTCCTCAGTTTACACAGCTCTGAGATAACTACAAACAGGAGTCAAACCGACTGACTAACAGTAACTGCTCTGCATTAAACAGTACTCATGGCTGAGGATTTTCAGTTGTAGACAAATTGAAAACCACAGTCGTGAAAAATGCTCTGAACACGTGAAATTTATTCCTTAGTCATACGCTGTGAACATGAAATCATCTGGCCTCACCCTAATACATGCAGTAAGCAACCTATCGTGAAACTGTCTCCGTGCCTCTAACTGTAAAACTCCACTTACTTTCTCTCCAGATGGATGATGAGCCTTTTAACCCAGACTATGTGGAGGTGGACCGTGTCCTGGACGTTTCAGAGAGCACAGATGAAAACGGAGAGGTACTTTGATCTCTTCCTGTCATCTTTCATGGGTTTGAGCCTCTCTCTCTCCATACACACTCACCAAACCTCCCTCCTGTTTCTGTGTGTGCTTGTGTGCAGACGGTGACCTTATATTTGGTGAAATGGTGCAGTCTGCCTTACGAAGACTCCACCTGGGAGCTGAAGGCCGACATCGACCAGTCCAAGATAGAGGAATACGAACGCATCGCAGCACGCACACCCAACACTAAGAGAGTGGCAAGTATCTCTGTGTGTGTCCATGAATGCTCGTTGGTTGCTGTCTGTCTCCCAGCCTCTTCCCAGTAGGCGTGTGCATGTGTGTGTTTGTGTGCGTTGGCCTGCTGCCTGCTCCTTCCTCCTCCAGATTTACAGCTCCCTTAACTGCTCTCCACAGGGCCACGTTCTTGTGGTCTTCCACATTCACACACACGCGCATGCACACATACACACACGCACAAACACACCCTGCTCTTGTGGCCAGGCCAAACCACTAACAGTGTGTTTAGTGCCGAACAGAAGCATCTGACTGGCTGTGGTCTTTCTATCCATCACTCCTTTCTCTCCCTCTGTCCATCTATTTAACTACTGCCTACTGTTTCTCCTTAAGGACCACATTAGAAATGCTCTATACAGTGGCCGTAGTGGGATTTTTATATTTATAGATTTGTATTTTTAGCCGTGTTAGCAGTGTGGCTCAAGGGGTGGACTAACACAGCAACCTCTCTGCAACTGTTAGACCATTTGTGGCAGACATTCATCTTCCCCAGAGGATGAATCCTAATGACCTCGTTGGTCAAAGTTTCAGCTTGTCAACAGTTTAGTGAATGACAAGATTCCTTGAAAACTAAACCACAGTCCTACGTTGTTCCCAAGTTGAACCGATTTATTTGAACCCAACTACATCCTTGCACACATCTACATCCTAACACTAATGATTAGATGAGGATTGTTCAGCCTTTATGTTGTGTAATAACCCCTAATAATTTTATGCTCGTCTAGGATCGGCCTCCTGCAGCCGACTGGAAAAAGCTGGAGGGCTCCAGGGAATACAGGAACGGCAACGCACTCAGGGAATACCAGCTGGAAGGTCTCAACTGGCTAACCTTCAACTGGTACAACTCGTAAGTCTCCATTAACTTTATTTTGTTAGAGTTAGTCCCAAACTGCTGCTGCCAGCCTGTACATGTCCGAGCACCTCATTTAATAATCTTAAGTGGACATTAAGTGGGTCTGTAGTGTCCCCCCCAGTGCCATCCCAGCATGAGTCTGCTCTTATAGTAATGTAAGACACTTTAGACAAACATCTTCATTCAGTGGCACAAACAGAAGATTGTGGTTCAGCTTAACTCTTTAGTCTGTTGAGCTGTCATGTGTCCCACGTCTCACTGTTTGTGGGTGACTACTTGCCATGGATTTTCTGGAATGTCATTGAAGCATCTGAGGTCTATTCCAGGCCTGGAAAAACCAATCTCTAAGTGTGACAGGTCACTTTTCCAGCAAGGATTTTCCAACTTATCCACACACTTTTTTTCATCACATCACCAGAGTACTGGAAAACACACGGCCTCACCCCTTTGGAAAAACACTGTTCATAAACCAAAAGGGAGAAGTCTGTTTGATCATGGAAGTAGATTGACTTAGACATTTTAATGTCATTGAATTTTACATCAGGGCCACAGTGGGAAGTAGTCTTTGGCACCTGGCATGTAGGCATTTACCAACTTAGTGACACTGAAACCCAAATAATGTAAAATTACAGATCCTACGTGCAGTCCTTCCTTTTTTAGCCACACATTCACTCTCTCCACATCATCTGTCCTCCACAGACGTAACTGTATCTTGGCTGATGAGATGGGTCTAGGAAAGACCATTCAGTCCATTACATTCCTCTATGAGATTTACATGAAGGGCATTGAGGGGCCATTCCTGGTCATCGCCCCACTCTCCACCATCCCCAACTGGGAGAGGGAATTCAGGACCTGGACTGAACTCAACGCGGTGGTCTACCATGGCAGCCAGGCCAGCCGCAAGACCATCCAGGCCTATGAGATGTACTACAGAGACGCACAGGTAAACAGGATGGAACAGGGCTGCTAATCTGTCCCTATGTGGAATGATATGAGCTGCTGTTTGTTTAGAAAAGAATTATGTTTACAGTGTAAACCAGTAGATGATGAACCATGGAGAAGTATCTGAAAAAGTCAAGAAGCTGCTTTTAAGATGACCTTCTAAGACATTGATACCATTATACATTGAAAATTCATGAATGTGCTTCATCTGTAATAATATATAAGTATGACAGTAAAATGGTTGTTGTATTTTATTAGTGTGAAAAGGCTAAAGGCTACTGTCAGTTTTCATTAGCTTTATCAATGCATTTCAAATTTCTTTAAGGTGTTTCAAGGATTTGCCTCCATAAGAAGAAGAATTATCGCAGAATAGCTTTCTTTATAAAATTTCTACATGAAATAAGTGTTATTTGCTGTTAGCAAAATACTCAAGTAAACGTTTTTCAGAATGTCATTGTTAATTTCTGCAGCTAAATGGTAGCTCATCTCACATCGTGTAGATTAGAAATAGATCTTTCCTAACTGTTAAGTAAAGACAGATCAAACATCCTCTCAGCAGCTGTAACTAGGATGAGGATGTTATAGCTGTACAGTAGATGGAAAAAATGAGATGCTGTTGTATAAGACAGTCAGCAGATCTGAACACCTCAGCCAGCTGGGGATGAACAGTGCTCCTCTGCTGTGTAAGCTCTTTACACTCCTCTAGCTGTAAGCCATATACTGTAAGCTCCTGCTGTACAATGCTGCTAACATCTTCCAGTGTAACCCGTGCCACTGTGAGCCTGTGAAGAAAATAAGCTGTAGTAGTGGTGTCCTTGCTAGCTGCTTGCTTCTAATCCAGGCTAAGGTAATCCTCAAGGTCGCAATGGACATTGTGTCCTTTTCTCCTCCCTGCCTGCTTCACTTCATTCAAAAAGGACATAGAACAGTTACACAGGGCACTCGTCGTCTAAGTTGTTTATTTCCGTCATGTCTTAGATGGCTTACAGATTTTGATAACATAAGGGGCTGCCATAAGTCCGGCTTTATATTAAGCCTCCATTTCAGAGCATTAGTTGGATTTTCCTCACAAATGTGTGCTGTTGTGCCCCCTACTCAATGCCTTTTACTTTTGGCCAAACAGTGAAAACGTTAATTAGTGAGTTAGAATTGACAAATTGTTTTCCTTTGTTTCTCTTTCTTCATCCCTCCAGAGTAAGATAATAAAGGGAGTGTATCGGTTTCACGCGGTCATAACAACCTTTGAGATGATTCTGGCTGACTGTCCAGAGCTCCGCAGTGTGCCGTGGCGCTGTGTGGTGATAGACGAGGCCCACCGCCTCAAAAACCGAAACTGCAAGCTACTGGAAGGACTGAAAATGATGGACATGGTAAGTGCTGGCTATGGCAAGAAGAGAGGAGGAGCTGGGAAGAGGCTGTTGGTTGCCATCAGTTATTAGTATGACATTGTGCTTAGAAGTAATGCTGCCTGCACTCAAGGCTTTAAAACGCCTACAATACAGTTTAAGCAATGTATTTGCAGTTTCTTGGCACACTGAGTCCAAGTTGATTGAAATTAAGCATATTTTTTCAAGCTGAATTTTTGTACTTTTTCAAAGATCTTGTAGAAACTTGAGGGCACTTTGTATCTGTTAGAGTTGGACAAATCAGACCAGTATCTGTGCCATGTCAGTACAATCCCTCTGTCCTCTACTTTCTCTGTTAAAGTTGGGAAGACATCCTGCTTTCCAATTTTAGAAACTCTAAATGTCTCTTCTGTCCCTCCCCTCCTCCTCCAGGAGCACAAAGTTCTGTTGACAGGAACTCCTCTCCAGAACACTGTAGAGGAACTCTTCAGCCTACTCAACTTCCTGGAGCCTGAGCGATTTCCATCTGAACAGACATTCATGACTGAATTTGGAGACCTGAAGACTGAAGAACAGGTAAATAGACACTCAGTCTGTGAAAAGATTAGGTTTTTTTCCCTTTTTCAACTTCCCAGGGTTCCTTAATTCCCCACTAAATGAAGTGGTAACATTGCATCTATGTGTGTTTCAGGTCCAGAAATTGCAGGGCATTCTGAAGCCCATGATGTTAAGAAGACTGAAGGAGGATGTGGAGAAGAATCTGGCCCCTAAAGAGGAGACCATCATTGAGGTAGGACCCATCATAGATGTGTCAGAAGTCAATGTTGGTGTGAAAACACTTTCACCTACTCTGCTGATGTTGTCCATTCTGCTGACAAACATAAAAAATAAAGGTCACTAAACATACATCCTGTCACAGTCGGTTAAATTCTGCCTATGTTGTTGTTAAGAGTTGGAAATGTTTCAGCAAAGGAAAAAATAATTGCATGTTGTTGTTAGGTGGAGCTGACCAACATCCAGAAGAAATACTATCGGGCCATTCTGGAGAAGAATTTCTCCTTCCTGTCCAAAGGAGGCGCAGGGGGAGGAGGTGGCGGCGGATCCAGTGTCCCCAACCTCCTCAACACAATGATGGAGCTGAGGAAATGCTGCAACCACCCCTACCTCATTAATGGTATGCATGCATGCTTCTAAAATCAATTAACATCATGAATGTGCTGAATGGCTGTAATGCACATTCAGTGCTGTAGGCTACTGTAAAGACACATCAATATCCACGACAAGTCCCTCCCCAGCTGCCTGTTTTTACAGGGAACATGTAAATATGTTGAAACAAGTCGCACTCCATTAGCCATTTCATGGGATCAGAATGTTCCCTGATGAATTTGAATTATTTCTCTCATCCAGGAGCGGAAGAGAAGATCGCAGAGGAGTTTCGGGACTCCCACGGGCCAGACATACCAGATATGGCACTCCAAGCCATGATCCAGGCCGCTGGTAAGCTGGTGCTCATTGACAAGCTGCTGCCCAAACTGAAGGCTGGTGGACACAGAGTCCTGGTGTTCAGTCAGATGGTCCGCTGTCTGGACATCCTGGAGGACTACCTCATCCAGAAACGGTGAGAAGAGAGAATATTGATATTTCCTTAAGTTACAACCTGAAAATGAGATAAAATAATATACATAATTATATAAATAAAATAAATATCCTTAGCAGCAGAAGACATGCAGTGTTGATTGTGTATCTGCACACCTTATTCTCCGCAGCTACTTTATCCAAACATCTCAACTATTTTACAGAGCTCTGTTGAAGTGGTCACATCTCTGCTACAGTGTGGACTCTTGTGGGAATGATGGGAAACATGTTAGTGACAGTCATTCATACCTTTTCCTCCCACTCTGTGCACAGATATCCTTATGAACGTATAGATGGCAGAGTTCGTGGTAACCTGCGGCAGGCAGCCATCGACCGGTTCTCCAGACCAGATTCAGACCGCTTTGTCTTCCTGCTGTGTACAAGAGCTGGAGGACTCGGCATCAACCTGACTGCAGCAGACACCTGCATCATCTTTGACTCTGACTGGAACCCTCAGAACGACCTGCAGGTACAAACCGCATGGTGCTTTGCCTGCAGTTTGTTTATTGTATGATTATTCTAAGTTGTGTGTATGTGACATTTGGTCAGCCGCTGCATGTAACTGTTGAGACGCCTACACTGAAAAGTGTTGAGAGGTTCTGTAGAGTGCCTTCCAGCTTTATGGTGGCAAGCTTAGAGTTCAGACTGTCTGTTGGATGAACTCTACCAGCAGCATTTAGCTCTGGTTCACTGGACCATATCATTAGTCTTCTGCTGTAAGCTCACATCTCATACAATCAAATAAGCTGTAAAACAATGTTTCTGAGTGTCTGAATGCGTCCTCCTCCAGGCCCAGGCCAGGTGTCATCGTATTGGCCAGTCTAAGGCGGTCAAGATATACCGTCTGATCACCAGGAACAGCTACGAGAGGGAGATGTTTGACAAGGCCAGCCTGAAGCTGGGGCTCGACAAGGCTGTCCTCCAGAGCATGAGTGGACGAGAGAACGCTAACAGCGGGGTGAGACACATCACACACACTCATCCATCTAATATCTCCGTCTGTAAGGGAATCTTCTCAGTAGAAGGCTCATCCTTATGAAGTCTTTTCAGACCCCTCCTGATCCCTTTGCTAGAGCACTTAACAGGGCAGCCAAACCCCAGAATCAGAGTATACCTTACAGACACAAAATAAAAAAAGGTTTGTGTTGCTAAAATGTGTTCTCTCAGTATTTGTATACTCACTGACAACACCAAACATTTGTCATGGAATTAAATGTTTTTGTTTGTGGTCCAGGTACAGCAGCTGTCCAAGAAGGAGATTGAGGACCTTCTGAGAAAGGGAGCTTATGGAGCTCTGATGGACGAGGAAGACGAAGGCTCGAAATTCTGTGAAGAAGACATCGACCAGATCCTCCAGAGACGAACCCACACCATTACCATAGAGTCTGAGGGGAAGGGCTCTACCTTTGCTAAGGTACGAACTTGATTCAACCTACGATCTACTGCAAAACATTTTTCCTCTCCTTCTCATATGCTGTTCACACCGTACGTTAGGAATGTGTGTTAAGATCAGCTCTGAAGAAGTATGATTACCTGCCATTGACCAACCTGTTTCCCTCTGTCTGCAGGCCAGCTTTGTAGCAACAGGTAACCGAACAGACATCTCTCTGGAGGATCCAGACTTCTGGCAGAAATGGGCCAAGAAAGCCGAGCTGGACCTGGACGCCATCAATGGACGGGTACTACAGAGAAACACATATACAGATACAACTGGCCAGTCATGCTGAAAACACACATACCTACAATGTAAACCCCACCAATAACACACACACTGGAGAAGTCACAGAGAGACGACAGTCACACTGTGCTTTAAAGTACTTTCCTATACGCTGTCTCTCTCCCTCTCTCTCTCTTTCTCTCTCTCTCTCTCACACACACACACACACACACACACACACACACACACACACACAAACTTGGTGGTGTCCCCATATGGAAAGGGGACTAGCAGTAGTAATTAGTCAGTGCTATCACCACAACATAGGAGGAGGAAAGTGAGACAGCCTGAGAGAGAGAGACAGAGAGATCAGGAGGAAAGCAGAGAGAGAGAGAGAGAGATTAATATTGACAGTTGGGAATCTCCTCTCTTCCTTAATTACCCATGTTTCCCTGCTCTCGTGTGTGTGTTTGAGCGAGAGAGAGTAAGCTGCTTAGCTCCACTTAACAGAGCGCAGATGCCTGGAGGGTACAGAGATATCACTTAGGCTACTGCTCACACACTCTCTCACACACACACACACACACACACACACACACACACAGAAACCCAAGCTCAGTAGCATTCTTACACACACATTGAGCACTCTGCTAACAGGCATCCTTATATTCCTGCTTTCCTTCCCTCTCCATATTGGTTCACATTTTTAAATGTGTGTATTTGTTCGTACTGGTATCTTCTCTCCGCTCTCTCGCTACCTCTCTTGTGGAGGCCTTCTACTGGAACACTTAATCCAGCTCTGCGAGTATGAATACGCGCTGCTCCCCTGGGATTTATTATTTTGTGATGTTAAAATGGAAATGACTGCAACGCTCTGTGATAATTGTGGAACTAACTATTGCCCTGTTTGTGCATATTAATAGGATTGCAAGGGGGGAAAAATCAAATTAATTGAACAAAAATGTAATTCATTAGACAACATAATTAACGCCAGTTTATGTTTGAGCTGAGCACCAATTTTCTCAGCATCAGGAGTGAAACACGGGGCAAAAATGCAATTAATCAGATTTTTTACAGACGATGCCATGTATTCACAGGGTTCACAAAAGTCATAGAAGTCAGAAGATACAAGACGTGTGCAAATAGGCCACTTCACCGGAGTAAAGCAGAAGGCACTTTGCATATTGTTTACAGGCCATCTGTAATTGAAACAGGGTTCTTAGTAAATAATAGAAAAACACCTTTCAGAAGGGAAGAACACCTAGACCATAGAAGTACACCAACTAACGTTTTCATTGAATTCATCTGCAGAACACGCTGGTGATTGACACACCAAGAGTGAGGAAGCAGACGAGGCACTACAGCAGCGTCAAAGAGGACGAGATGCTGGAGTTCTCTGAGCTGGAGAGCGACGACGACGAACCAAGCAAACCCTCGTCCAAACCACGCCGGCCCCAAGACAAAACCCAGGGTTACCCCCGGTCTGAGTGCTTCAGAGTGGAGAAGAACCTGCTGGTCTACGGGTCAGTCACATATTCATGTTTTCTTCTTACAAAACAGACTAATAACAGTTTTGACCCCTTAGCCCCAGCCCCCCAGAATCATCGTTCTCTATCTGTCAGATTTGCTGAATCTTTGGATTTTTTTCTAAAAACACCATTTATATACAAGCCTTTCTATACATCTCCACTCTGGGCTTTGTTTTTTTGTCGTCTGTTCTGTCTCTCATTGTGCTTTGTTTTATATTGTATTGTATGTTTACCTTATTTGCTTACTCATTTTTATCTTTTCGTGTGTGTGTGTAGCACTTAGTGTTTTTTAAAGTACTATATAACTAAAGCTTTACTTACTTCCAAAAATGACTATAATTAGGGCATGGAATCTGTTAAAGAAAAGTCTTTTTTCCTTTAATTCAGACTTCAGTCTTTTATTTAACCTACCAGCACCTCTAAAGCACTCTAATTAACATGTATTGTGTTTAACAAAAAGCAAAAATGACAAGTTGTTTTTTTTAAAGGGGTTTATGTGCCAGACTATTTCTTGGCTTAGTGCTGTGTCTTCCTGGAGCCTCCACTAGCCACCTAACAGCCTCGCAGTGACAACAAGACACTGGATTTAGGACAGGTCAAACAAAAGAAATATAACATGTTAATTGGTGAGCTTTATATGGTGGGAAGTGCATATGAAAGGGGAAAAGGACACTGAAAACAATACAAATGGAATGAAATCCTTCAACTTGTAGAAATACCTCCCCGGGGAGCAGTTATGAATGATGAAACATAAAAGGTCTGTGAGGCAACAAAACCTCAGTGAAGTAGACAATTCAACAGAAGAGGAGAAGAAAACTTAGTTTAGCTTGTGGTGGATGTGCAGTAAAGCTGGTGGGTGAAGTTCATCACTCAGCTAATGTGTGTGTGTTTGTGTATATCAGAGCGCACGAGTTAATGGATGCAGACCTGCACATGGAGTGATTTAGTAGACTGAAATCTTTGCTCTTAAGGCCATCAACACACAGCAACTAATCAGAACTGCCTTTAAACACATTCATGCACACAAACATTGATACAGACCAAGCATGCTTGTGCTTATGCACACGTTTTTCCACTCACATACACACAATTGACGAATGGTAATCCTGTCAAATGCACAGTTTTTAAAAGAAATTCCGCTGAAATTCACTTTTTTTAGGCTCCTGATTTTTCCTTTTCCTTCAAAATCAGAAAAACATCTTAAGTCAGACATGTAGTACTGCACAGAGACGAGGTCGCTCTACTGCGCACACAGAGGCAAATTGACACACTTACCACAGATAGTGATTATCGGGTGAGTCCGTCCATTTTCATGGCTGACTTGGTGTGACTGTGTGTGTGTGTGTGTGTGTGTGTGTGTGTGTGTGTGTGTGTGTGTGTGTGTGTGTGTGTGTGTGTGTGTGTGTGTGTGAAAAAAAAGAAAGAAAGAACAGTGGTGCTAGTGAGATGTCAGCGTTGTTATTGTTACAGTCTAGTCTCGTGGCCCGAGGCTGTAGGACACAAAAACACACACTGTCTGACTAGGCCTGTCCTCTCTGCTCAGTGCTCTGTTGTCTTTTCCCATCATCCATTTCTGTCTCTCTCCCTCTCCCTCTCCCTCCCTCATCCACCATTTTACCCCATCTAAAATCAGTCAGAGAAAGACTGGTTCACATGGTTCAGTGAAGATTGGGGAGCAGCAGTGGAAAAATTTTGGTTGAGAATAAGACAGTCTGAAGGATGCTGTCCACCACATCAGTCTTTTGGGTTGCTCACTCTTTGGATGTGGTGGCGGNCTCTCTCTCACACTCTCTCTCTCTCTCTCTCTCTCTCTCTCTCTCTCTCTCTCTCTCACACACACACACACATTTCTTTCAGGGGCCATGAACAGTTTATGAAAGGATTGTTGTTTAAATGAGTATTCACAAAGTGGAAACATTCATAGATACTGAACTAATGTCACTTTAAAACCAAAACATGGATGCAAGTGGTGGGGGTGATGGTTGTTGAGTCTGGCTCTACAACTACTCACACACAGATGTAACCGTCTCTCTGGCTTACTCCTCTCTCATACATACACACACACACATATTCTTGTTTGCTCTGTGGTCAGCTCTCGCTCCTGTTGTCAGGGAGATATGCCTCCTTGCCCTCTAGATTCAATTCCAAGATTTTTTTTTTTCTTCTTCTTGAGGGGCAAGTTTGTTTGTTTGTGTGCACCCATATGAGTGTGTGTCTGTGTGTCTGGCCGTGTGCCAGGCCAGGTGCAGGCAGACCTGTTGGAAGTGCGTGAAAGAGACACACATGCACACACACGCACACACACACACACACACACACACACACACACACACACACACACACACACTTGGGGGTGATTATGTGGTGCCATCTGCTAGGCTGGAGCACAGCGTTGTGTGGCTAATCAGGCCTGGCACATTGATGGATGAGCACACACAGCCTGCCAACAAACACACACACTGCAACTTGTGATGCCATTGATGCACAAACACATGCACACACACACACACACACACACACACACTGCAGAATGAGTTGCAAATGACTGTCTTTATACCCCCCCCCCACACTGCCTCTCCAAACTTTCTGTTCCCTCCCTTCCAGCACAGCTCTCTGTCCTATTCTTTTCCTCTCTGCTCCTCCCACTCATCTCCTCCTCCAAACCCCCGCCTCTCTTCTTCTGTCTTCTGCTCCAAACGCTATTATTGGCATTAAATCCTGGTGACAAATCTGGTGACAAATGTTTACAGAGAAGCAGATCTCCCAGATAGCAGCATTTCCAATGTCAGGAGATCAAATCTGACTCCCATTCTTGAGCTATGGCTGAAGTGATTCATTTTAGTGGAGGAGATGCTGGAAGAATAACGGACTACAAACATCTGTAATTTGTATCCAGTGAAGATGACCATCTATTGGAAGACAGTGCTGAAATGCAGTAATAGATTAGAGTTCAGTATTTCAACAGAAGAAAACATCTTCTCCATCTGAATGAGTTTATTTAAAAGTCAAAGATCCTGTCCACCGTGCTCCAGTAAACTGCACTGGTCCGTTTCTGACTACATCATATCCTCCAGATATTTCATATCATGCCCTGATTCTAGGCCATGATATGAAATGAATTTGATCACATAAATAACATGAATACAGCAGAATATATGCAGGCAAAACAAACTTTGAAGGTGTCACATGAGGCTCTGGGAAATAATTAATGACAGGCATCTTTCACTGTTTAATAGAGAACATTTTTAATTGATTACTACCAAAAAATATCATTTAACTCATAGTGAAAATCATCATTAATTACAGCCCTGCTAATCGTTTTAGGACAATTTGACTAACTTTGCTTGTTTTTGCAGGGTGTTGCTGAGGGTGAGGATGCTGTATTATCTGCGACAAGAAGTCATTGGCGACCAGGCTGAGCGCATCCTGGAAGGAGCTGACTCCAGGTTAGTAAACACTTCCTACAGGTCTTCATATTAGCGCCTCTTTTACCCATAGACTATAAAATATGGACACAGTCTCCATCATGTCACCATTAGGTTTCTGAAGAGCCACTGTGAAGCTCAGTGACAGTGGCTCTAGTCGTTTCCATCTTGGCAGTGCCCGACTCCGCCGGCAAACTCCTGGCTAATCCAAGCTTTGAGTATTAACATAATTTAAAAATTAGATGAAAATTCATCCCCTGTACACTTTACATGAATGTTGAAATAAGCTATAGAGACTAAAAGCTTTTTTTGTGCCAGGCTGTGAACATGTTTAATTCTGCTGTACAGTGGGACATTTCAAGATGGGGTCTATGGAGATTGACTTGCCTTTGGAGCCAACCTCAAGTGGCCATTCAAGGAACTGCAGGTTATGGCTTTTAGGGTACCGCGTTGGCTTCAATTTCCAGCCCCGGAGGTTGCCGTTTGCTTTTACCAAATCTCCCCACCCTAGAGGACTGACTCAGTGCTGCAGTCCTCTGTAGGGAAGGGAGATGTTTTATTGGTAGCATAACTGATGTGAAGAAAAGATTCTTTTTCTGTGATGTCAAACTCAGAATCAGCCCATTCTTGTGCTGTTTTTTCTGATGAGAATTTATAACTTGTCCAAACCTCCTGAAGTGTCAGTAAGTTCAGCAACCTGATATTAATTCCAGACACCTAACAAACATGTCATCCATCCGTCCTCTGCAGCAGAGTATTTCTCAAGTACAAGAAACGAGGTGTTAACAGTCAGTGGAGAGGCTTTCATGTATTGAATGCATCATGAAAGTGAGTTGAGAGATGGATATTTATATGAATATGTGATGAATTATTACTAGGGTGTATTTCTGTCTGTTCTAGTGGCCTCTTTGGCATGGTTCTTCCTATTCTGACACATTCAACACAGTTATTTTATCAGGGGAAAATTAGCTTTTTATTGCAATTTTGACCCAGTTAAGTTTGCCCCCACCCCGTTACATACACACACACACACACACACACACACACACACACACACACACACACACATTTTGAGAAGCTATTGCTTATTATCATTTGGCACAAGGCCTTACCGTGCAGGGTTGTTTTAGTGAAGGTTAACTATACTGCTCACCTTGACTGTTTTTTGTCTCATTCTGACAACTCCTTCACTGCTTCCTCCTTCTTTTCCTCAGTCACACCACACTTTCCTTGCCATCTGTCCATCTCTCCTTCCCTCTCTGCAGTGCACTTTAGTCTCTCATCATGTCCCATCCCCCTCTCATCACCCTTTCACCCAGATGTGAATGCATTTATAATGTGGAGCACGTGCACTTCATGTTGATCTCTCCCATTCCCTCCCCTCTGTCTCCCTCCCCCCTCTCAATGGCTACTGTGACAGACCCCTGTGTGTGTGTGTGTGTGTGTGTGTGTGTGTGTGTGTGTGTGTGTGTNTGTGTGTGTGTGTGTGTGTGTGTGTGTGTGTGTGTGTGTGTGTGTGTGTGTGTGTGTTGCCAAGTCCGAGGATGCTGCTGTTTGCAGAGATAAGGGACCGTTTCCCTGGTTTCTTCTCTCCTCCTGTCACCCTCTGTCTTTCTGCTTCCATTGTGGATCGCACCCTTTCTCTCTTTAACTAGCTGCAAACACCATTTTCTACTTTCTTCTTTCCATAATGGAGAATTTGGGGGAGGGATGAGGTGGATGGGGGGGGGGGGGGGGTTGGCACAACGTCCTGCAAAAACCTTAAACTATTCTCAGTTTGTCATTTACATGCATGAAGAGGTCTGTTCTCGACCAGATAACTGTTTTTTGTTGATCTCTGGTCATTTTATCAGGATGTATTCGTAGGTGCTCTTAGGCCTGGTTCAGACTACACGATATTGTTGTCTTAAACCATCGTCACCATGTCAGATTTAACGATCTCACTGCCACAAACTCGCTGCGTCCTGGTCGGATGACTGGCCACACTACACGAATGACCTTGATCGATCGTGACACGTCTTATCTCACGATCACGCACGAGTTCAGATGTCATTGGGGAGGCGGGTGAAGCAGCTGTCAGTCAAACTGACTGAAAGCATGTGATGCTGGTGGTCTTGTGTACTGAGAAAGAGAAAATGGCTGTGGATGCGTTATAACATTAAAAGCAAATGCATGAGGCGGTGTAAACTTCGGCTCATTCAGTCATTATTTTTACCAAGCTAATCAAGCACTTTCACTCTTTCGAGCCAACAGTTGTCTTTTTGACTCTTCCTCCCTCGAGGAAGCGTCACATAGGCAGGGTTACTGTTGCCACAGCTCAACTAACTATTCCTCTCTTTCGCTGTCCCACATGACCGCAGCAACCTCGCTACCTGACTGCACTCTGGAGCGAACGCCTGATTGGTAAATGCACAGGAAAATGTTGAGGGAGATGTCACAGTAGACGAGTCATGACAAAAAATTGCGTCAAGGTGTCATGGGGCGACCCAGATGCCACACGACAGGTCATTCAGCTTGTCACACTACACGAGTACAGCCAACCAGTTGTCGTTAACAATCAGCCACGACGCCAGTAATTCGTCAGCCACGTCAAAATCGGGCTAAAACATGTAGCCTGACCCAGGCCTTAAGGAGGACTTTACTGATTTAGCATTGCATTCCTATTACATTGTTGACTTATGATGGACAGGTTTTTTTTTTTTATTGAATCACAATCAATGGAAAAATGCCCCTTTTCTTCCACGCAATCCTCTTCTCAAAAAATGCTTACATTATCCACAATGCAACATCGCTGCTGACAATTTGGTTGGAGATTT
>JBBMOE010000098.1:375863-383363 GCA_037975065.1 Chaetodon trifasciatus | reverse complement strand
TCGCAGACGAAGACGCAGGGAGTTCCTGCCTTCCATCGCCATGGTTACTGATACAGGTGGAGGGGCAACATACATCCAAGATGGAGCAGGGGTGTTCATGGCAGAAGGAAGTCCTTACCTGGCTAAAGGAAGCGCTTTCTTTACCAAAGGTGGTCAATTCATGTCAGAGGCATCACCAGTGATGACCTCCAGCGCTCTGATGGCTGATGGAGCCATGTACTACAAAGAGAGAAGACAAAGGTAGTGTCGTATTTAATGTCACATCATCACACGTTTATTGAATACTTGTGTATGTTTACATGAGAATATGTATTTAAAGAAAAAACCTCTAGTATATTCCACTGTACAAATCAGCTTTCACATATGCTAGATCAAGATGACATGTGAGCAGATATAACATTAATTTTGGTAGTTGAACTTGTTCTCACACTTTTGTTCTTTCTTCTGTCAGATGGACTCGTCGTGAGGAGGCTGACTTCTACCGTGTCGTGTCCACTTTTGGTGTTGTCTTTGATACTCAGCGTCAAAAATTTGACTGGACTCAATTCAGGGCCTTTGCTCGACTGGACAAGAAGACGGATGAGAGCTTGGAGAAATATTACTACTCATTCATTGCCATGTGTAAACGGGTCTGCAGAATGCAGGTCAAGACTGAAACAGGTAAGAGGAAATGTGTATGGATTGAGGCAGAAATGTGGTTTTTCATTGATATGTATTGTGAAGTTGTTCAGTCGCTCAAATGAAATGAGCAAAATTGTCTGACTTGATATTTTGTGATTTGATTATGCCTCTGTCTTTTACCTCACCAGAACTTCCAGACCCAACCCTGATCATTGACCCCATCACAGAGGAGCGTGCCTCGCGCACTCTGTACCGCATCGAGTTGCTCCGCCGCATCCGAGAGCAGGTCCTTCCCCATCCTCTGCTCTCTGAGCGCCTCAAGCTCTGTCAGCCCTCCCCAGACCTCCCGGAGTGGTGGGAGTGCGGCCGCCATGACCGGGACCTCCTCCTGGGGGCCTCTAAGCATGGCGTAAGCCGGACAGATTATCACATCTTAAACGACCCAACCTTGGCCTTTCTTGAGTCCCACCAGCGTTTTACCAGCCAGCGAGGGGCTGGCGTCTACATGGGAGCACAGGGAGAGATTCCCAAAACTGGGATGGGAGCAGCGGAAAGCACCCCTGCACCCCTCCTCACACCCGCAGAGCTGGCAAGCGCTGCAGCTGCTGCCAAAATTGCTGCTAATGCAGCAAAGGAGGAGGAGGAAGGAGAAGGGAAGGAGGTGAAGACCGAGGAAGGGAAAGCTGAAGTGGAGGTGAAAATGGAAACAGAGGGAGGAGATACCAACGACATTCCATGTACCAAGACTGAAACTCCTAATGAACAGAAGGAAAATGAGGGAGAGGTCAGAGAAGGGAAAGATGAAAGCACTGCTTCACCTCAGAAAGACATTAAGAAAGAGGAGGAGGCACAGCCAAAAGTAGAAAAAGAAGAGCAGGAAGAGCAAAAAGAGGAGGATCGTGGAGAAGGAGAAAAGGCTTCCAAGCCAGCAGATGACCAAGACAAAGACTTAATGGAAGAGAAGAAGAGATCGACTCCTGTTGACTCTGTCTGGGACCAGAAGGAGATGAAGACTGAGCCCCAAGAACATCCCGACTCCTCCCCTAAAGCCCAACCAGGCCACAAGACTGCCGAGGAGGAAGACGGAGAGGAGAGGGAGAACCCAGAGTCTCCTAAATCTCCAAAGTCAGCCGACACAGAGAAAAGCCCAGAGGAGGAAGACGAAGAGAGACTGGACGAAGACGACAAATCAGAGAAATCCTCTCAGGCTGAAGGTAATGGTTCCTTCCACTGATACTCGCTCAGGGCTCGTCAGAGTCAGTGATCACATAGGGGACAGTTTTTAAACTTTGGATTTGGTTTACCAGAAAGATAATGACATTAAGTTCTAAATGGAGTTTCTGCAACACATGGATGTCTCAAGTGTCTCCTTTCACTGTACTCTTCTTTATTATAATGACTTTTGTTAACCAGTTTATTTGTCCTGGGCGTCCCCTGTCCTCAGTGCTGATGCTGCGCTCTGTCAGAGGCTTGTTTCTGGTGTTTTCCCTCATGACTTGGCAGCGTTTTAATGAGTCCAAGTTTCAGGGGCGAAAGGATAAAATGAGTTTGGATCCCTTGATAATGACTTGGAAACCCTTGTAAATGAAGAGTGGCAACATGACTTTCCCTCTCTCCACACAGTGAGTGCTGCGTCAGAGCAGAAGAACTTTGATGAAGAGAGCATCGCGTCTGTGAGCACATCAGCCCAGAATGAAACCAGAGATGGGTTCTGCCCGGACGACCTGCCAGAAACGTCTGCACTGCAGGCCTTACAAGACCGCACCTATAGCTTCTCATTCTGGCCTAAGGTGAGTGTAAAATGATGAATATCAATAAAGGCCAGTGGCTTTAGCTGAAAGCTGGGTAATAATCTTCCAGATAGCATTCCCTGATATGACTCACTTCAGCTTTGTAGTTTTTTCATGTGCTGTTGCTCCTGTGAGTGACTCTCCATGCAGATGTTTCACTTTAAATCAGAGTGATAATGGTTGTAGATTTTATTCAATGGTCATTAAACTAAAAATGGCAAAAATCTACTGGTTCCAGCTTCTCTGTTTCCACGTGTGCATATTTGCTGGTTAAGTCCTATATGGTAATAAACAGAATAATTTTTAGTTGTGGAGCGTAGCTGGACTAAACAAGGCTCTAATGTAAGCCTGTAAGTTTGAAATAAAGCACTTTCTTGAATTGTCTGCACCCCTCAGGACCGAGTGATGATCAACAGGATGGATAACATCTGCGAGGCCGTCCTGAAGGGCAAGTGGCCTGTCAACAGACGCCACATGTTTGACTTCCCCAGCAACCTGTTGCCAGGGCATGGCTCCACGGTAACCGCAGCGGCCGTAGCCACGGTGACCGAGAGCCCGCTGCAGAGGCGGAGCCTGGCTGAGCTCACGATGGCTGGCATACACACACCTTACAGTGGGAGTGAAGATAAAACACTATCCCCACAGGTTCATGTGAGTGTTTGTGCACAGAAAGCTAAATGAGTGTTTTGATATAAATAAATGTATTATTTTAACCTTTTCACAAGCTTTATTTTACTACAGCAAAGGTACAGGTATCCAAAAAACTGAACTAGTTTTACATTTTTTACTTTAAGCATTAATAGTTACACAGCCTGCTTCTTGAAACCCGACAAGCTTGTTGCATTCTGTCTTTGTAAATGCAGAAGACAAAGAGATTGTTCGGTGGTCACAGGTGTAACAAATGACCTGATGTTACAGGAGGACGCTCTGAGCCTGACGCTGCCTCGACAGAGGAGGCGGAGGAGGCGGAAGATCGAGATTGAGGCGGAGAGGGCAGCCAAGAGGCGTAACCTGATGGAGATGGTGGCTCAGCTGAGAGAGAGCCATGCTGCTGCTGAGTCCCAGAGCCAGGCTATAGACCTCACCAAGGTATTCACATAAGCTCACATGAACACACGTTAGTATGCTTCTCAGTAATGTGGAGGGGATCGGATCGTGCGTTCAGTGGTGTGTGTGTGTTTGTCTGTCTGCAGCTTGTCTCACATACTACTGGACCCATCAACCTAATGTTTTTGTCTACATATATGAATATATGACTGTATGCTGGAGGACCTCTTGTGGTTGTGGCAATCCACTGTTTCTTTTTTTTTTTTTAAACAATTTCTTTGCTCTGTTATACACCGCTTAAGACTGCTGTATTCACCATTTTCCGATATGCGTTACAACATAGCAAAAGGCATTTCCAGCAATTGTCTAAAGACAAGGATTGCCTCGTCTGTTGTAGGTCATAATTTGGCGTTTGTCGTGGCTCCAAAACTGACATCCACAGAAAAGTTTGGTCTCATCTTGAACGGGAGCATCTGCAGATTAATTCCACTAAAGTTAGGCACGATACAAGATGAATAAATCCTGTTTTTGTTATCTTCTTCACCATCTTGACTGTTAGAAAACAACCGACAGAGATTCAACTGTTCTTTGTTTGGGAGAGCAGAGGAAGGGGTTTTGTTTTGTGTGGTGTGTTACAACAGCATATTCTAGATTCGTGTTCTAAATTGAGACGTATGGACTCGTCGTCCAGTTTGTTTCAGTTCAGTTCAGTGAACCCAGGATGCTCGATCACAATACCATTACACAATTCTCTGCATGTTGAAAGCTGTGACTCTACTATAGAAATCCACTGTGTGCTTCTGGCAGTTGTGGTGACATTGCAGTGGGAGCACCACCATCCTTTACCTCAGATATTTCACCTTCATGTGTTGTAATCAGACACGAGAGTGCACTCTTCTTAGTAGAAGCTGTATTGCCAAACTATCAACATTAATTGATGGTATTTTTTACAGTCAGAGTTGAATTTATTAGCTAAAGCTGATCTGGTTTGTTTTTCAGGGTATGCCGCATCACCACAAGGCCTCTCCCTCATTGGCTGGCTTCCCCAGTGCCCTGGTGACGAGCCCCTCCCTGAAAGCACAGATGGAGTTGCTGCAGCAAGCCCCACCCTCCGGACACCGAGCCAACGGTTCCTTGGAGGCTGACCTGCCCATCATGAGAAGGAGGCGGGGCCGCAGGAAAAATGTGGAGGGTCTGGAGCTGCTGTTCATGGGCAACAAGAGAGCAGGAGGGGTATGGAGTGTTTGTGTGTTTTACTGGGCAGTGAAGCTGTCAGTGTTGTACCATAACTAAAGAAAATACAAGTGTCCTCATTAAATGTGTTTTTTTGTGTTTTTCCTTCTCCCCCATTCTGTGTCCCTCTTGAACATTCAGGATGATGCTGAGGAGACAAAGGCTTCAGGTGTGGAGGGTGGTCAGGGTGCTGCCAGGGCACACAGACCCCTCACTGAGCAGAGCCCCAGTGCCAGGTCTCTGGCTTCTGGCAGTCTGGAGCAGGAAGAAGCAGCAGTTTCCAGCAAAGAGCTGGGAGAGTGGCTGAGGCAACACCCAACATACACCATGGACATGGCTGGATTCACACCAGTACGTCATCCTCTGTTTTCCTTCATTCGTTCATCATAATATGATTTTTCCTCTCTGTCTGTAGTCCTTTATTTGTGGGGACTGTTTCTAACTGAAGTTTTTTTCCAGTTTATTCTTGGTTTCTCCTTGTTCAGCAGTCTTTTCTCTAAGCCGCTAGTTATTTACACCTACCTTTCTGTTTTTGTCGTCCTCCTACAGAAGAGCGAGGAGCTACTGCTGTCTCAGTTTTCTAAGCCCAAGCAGAAGCGCCATCGCTGTCGAAACCCCAACAAGATCGACATCAACACTCTGACTGGAGAAGAGAGAGTGCCTGTGGTCAACAGACGCAATGGACGCAAGGTGAACTGTCATACATCAGAGTACAGAGTGAAGCACATGGTGTCTGAGGAGTGGCCTGTCTGAAGCTGTCTCTATACATGCATCCGTTTTCCAAGAGAAACTCATGTCATCTTCCTGTTCCTCAGATGGGTGGTGCCATGGCTCCGCCAATGAAAGAGCTTCCCAGATGGTTACTGGAGAATCCAGAGTTTTCTATTGCCCCTGATTGGACAGACATTGTCAAACAGTCGGTTAGTAACCAAAACCAAACCTATGAACAGTTACATCTTTGTAACGACTGTCCTCTTTGTTTGCTGGCAAATGAAAATATTTGCCTTATTGTCTCCTTGTGGCCCCTCTGGGCCCAACTTTCTCAAATTGCCAGCTTGGTGTTCCCTTGTGAGTTGAACTTGTTTTCTAACCTAAGATCCTCCTCCACACAGGGTTTCCTCCCAGAAGCCATGTTTGACCGCCTTCTGACCGGCCCTGTCGTCCGGGAGGAGGGCGTCCGTCGGCGGGGACGAAGACCCAAATCTGAGATCGCCAAGGCGGCCGCCGCTGCCCAGGCAGCAGCCGCAGCCCAGGCTGCCCAGGCATCACTGGCCACCGCTGCTTCATCTGCAGGTATGAACCACTGCCAAAGCAACCAGTTACCACACATGAAGAAGGAAAAATAGGTGCTGTCTGGCATTGTTATTTTATTTTCACCACATAACTTCATTAAACATAGCAGATAGCGAGTATGTTTGCACTGAATGTATCATTTTTACCCTGTGTGTATATGTGTTTGTGTGCAGGAGGCATCAACCCTCTGCTGTTGAACAGTCTGTTTGGAGGGATGGACCTGTCGTCCCTCCAGAGCCTCCAGTCTCTCCAGTTGGCTGCTGGTCTGATGGCCTTCCCTCCACCCACCGACCCAAAGCAGGCTGCTGCCAGTGCCGCCGCCGCCGCCTCCATGCTGCCCCTCATGCTGCCCGGCATGGGAGGCCTGCCCAATATGGCCACCGCCCTGCCCAACATGTTCAGCCTAGGCGGGCTGTTTGGCAGTAACCTGGCGACGGCTGCCGCCGCAGCATCCAACTCAACCGTCACTGCCGCATCAGGGAACACCAATGGAACAATGGAGGGAGAGAGTGACGAGGCGGTGACGACCAAGAGGAAGAGAGAGGGAGAGGACAAAGAAGATGGAGAAGATTGCGATGAGGTGGGAGACGATGAGGAGGAGGAGGAGGCTGAGGGAAATGAGGGAAATGCGAAGAAGGCAAAGAAGAAGAAGAAGAAGATGGAGAAAGAGGGTGAGGGAGGGGCAGAGAAATCAGTTAACAATGTCACTGCATCTGCTCAGATCCCAGCTGCTGATTCGTCAGCTGAGGCATCCATCAACGGTGATGCAGCAGCACTGTTGGCTGCAGCTGGCATGTCTGCCAATTCTCTGGCGTTCAACCCCTTCCTCCTCTCCACCATGGCCCCTGGCCTCCTCTACCCCTCCATGTTCCTACCTCCAGGCCTCGGGGGGCTCAGCCTGCCCGGCTTCCCCTCTGCCTCCACCCTGGCCGAGCTGCAGAGTGCCATGGCCGGAGCGCTGGGAGGCAACGTTGTGACTACAAACCCCCCAAGAGACAAGGAGGAGAAGAAGGAGGGGGTGAAAGCTACAGGAGAGGAGGAGGAGGATGAGGAGGAGGGAGGAGAGAGTGACTTGGCTGAGGAAAAGGAGGGGTGCATGGAGGAGGAGGCGAGAGGTGAGGATTCAGCCCTGGAGGATGGAGGGATGGGAGGAGAGCAGGAGGCAGCGGCGTCTCCAGAGAAGGACAAGAGTGACTGAGATAAAACACAAAACTGACTGGCCTTTCCTCAGCTCTGACCTCCCCTCCTCCTCCCCTCTTCCTCCCCCTCACCACGTTTACACGCCTCCACCAGAAATATCCAAACTATTATGAATCCTGTTTTTTTTTTTCTCTCTTTCCATTGTTGTTGATGATTTCTCTCTCACTCTTTGTTTATTTTTTTGGCCAGGTTTATTTACTATGCGTCAGAGAGGACGGGGTGTGTGTTCAGTGAAATCTCTCTGATAGATAGTGTAGTCAGGGAAAATCCTCACAGCCAGTCGCTCAGCTCAGCTCAGCTCAGCTCAGCTCAGCTC
>JBBMOE010000098.1:348000-375483 GCA_037975065.1 Chaetodon trifasciatus | reverse complement strand
TTATTATTATTATTATTATTATTATTATTATTATTATTACTGCTGCTTTCAGCTCTCAGATCTTTATTTTTGCTTCCTCCTTCATCTGGACTGTTTCATAGTTGTTGGTTATTGGCAGCACCTCGTCAAAAAGAGGAGAAATGCCCACTAGCTGGCGCTTTTTCTAACATCAGTTCTCAAAAAAAAAAAAAACAGCATTACAGCTAACCTGGCTGTCTGTCTGACAAAGCTGCTGCAGAAGGAATTGTGGGTATTAGGTTGATCGAGCTGTTCTGTTCCAGAGCAGATTTTTAGTTCTCACATATCAGACCAGGTCGACTGAGGAGGAGGAGAATGAAACCAGACTGGCCTGAAACTCAGTCTCACACACTGACTACCACAACACACAGATATCCCAACACATACTTGATCATTAGCTGCACACACACGCACACTCAGACATTCAGTTTCTGATGTCCACCACTACACACACACTAACCCCTTAACCCTCTCTGTTATGTGACTGTTTCTGGGAGGACTTGTTTTCCTTTGAGTGTGTGTGTGTGTGTGTGTGTGTGTGTGTGTGTGTGTGTGTGCGTGTGCGTGTGCGTGCACACTGAACCAATACTGTTAAACCCAGTCCCACACTGTTTGAATACCAGTCTTGAATCTTTCCACTGCCACATCTGAATCCTGTCTCTCTCTCTCTTCTGGAGGCGGCTGGTTTTGGCTCAGGAGTGGCAGGCGGGCTGGGTCTGCCACCAGTCAGGCTTACTGATTGGTCCGCTTCACGCCGCTAAAACCAGCCGTCCCCGTTAGGAGGTTTCTGTGAATGGGTTTGGAGCGGTGGTCCACACAGGGATGTGTTTTTTCAGGTTTATTCTTTAAAGGGGGCACATTTGTTTTTTTTTCCAGTCGCTGCAACATTAAAACCCTTTTTTAATTGTTATTGTTTTCCTCCATATCCCGGTAGTTTCAGACCAAGTGCTGCTCCCCAGTGACCTTCTCTTGAAAGACTGTTTCTCTAGTCACACACACTGACACCAGGCCTGGCCAGAACAGGACTGATACACATTTTCAACAGAGTTGGAAATTCACGAGTTTCTATATGATGCTCAACTCTGGTCGCCGAGTAAGGTTTTGAATACTTGAAAAGTACGAGTGGTGCTTGATTTGTTTCCATTCCTGAGGCCAGTTCAAGTGTCTGAGAATAATCAAGCGCCGCAAGTGGTTCAAATATTTGAAAGTACATTCAAACACACACTGTGGCCAGGTCTTATTAGCATTTGCTATCACAGCCAGCCAAGCAGATGCAAAGAGAGAGAGGGAAGTGGGACGGAGGGGGAGAGATCAGCTCTGGCTCCCTGGAAGACACCTTCCCCATCAAAGACCCTCGTTCTGCTCTCTAACGCTGAGACAGCAATAACCAAGGCAGCTTTTGAATGTTCCAACATCGCTCTCCCAACACACACTCATACACACACACATACACACTATATGAATAACCACAAGTGTCGTATGAATAGAAAAACAAAACTAAAACTGTAAATGATGACAAATAAGTACTGCAATCAATTTTGTCTCACTCTGTTCCTGTTGATGCACTGGTGTTAAAGAGTTAAAATAATCAGGTACCTTTATTACTTAGCTACTTTTCTTGAAAAAAATGGACTTTTTGTTACTTTTAGCCAGCAAGCTGAAGAGCATTACCTCAAAATTCTTATCTAGCCTTGAAGTTTACAGACATACCATGTAAATGTTTTTTTTTCCTCTTTTTTTTTTCTTTTTTTTGGTGTTTGTCGTTTTGTTTTTTGGAGACATCATGTATGATGAATTGTAGCTATGATGCTTTTAATAAAAGTGAATCATGATATTCGCCTAGGAAACCAAACCTCAGCTTGCATTTCATTATTTGTTTCATTCCTCTGTACTTGTGCTTTCAGGAACGCTCGGTGTTATACTTGTTTTCCAGAATGAGATCCGACTGGATGTTTGGAAGCAGCTCTAAAATCGCAGCAGACTGGTCTGCTGCCCTCGTGCTGCACACTCACTGGTGTTGTCATCCTGATCCGCTGAGTTTTGTGTGTGCAGCTATGGTCCCACTGAACATGCAGGGTGTTACATTCCAGACAGACATTTGGAGAATATGATCAGTTCCATCCTCCCACTTCACCTCACTAATTACTTAAAATTCTCTTTAGTCAACAGGAGTGAAAACCAGAACCCACTCCAGAGCATCTGAGCAGACTGAGTTGGTGAAGACTGAAGAGGTTAAAACTGGAGCAAGCTACCAAGAGGACCTCAAGTTTAACAAAGTTATGAGTCACTGAGGCCTAACAGATTATGTTGTAGAGTAGAAGATATTCATGTCCTGCTTCAGAAAACATTTGCAAAGCCACCAACTATCAAGCAGCATAACAGCATGAGACCATCTGCTGCACTGTATCACTTTGACCTTGTGCTTGTGTTTGAGATGAAAACACAGAATGGGGTCCCACTCCTAAAAACACTGCTCCATAGGGCTACTGGTAGTTAAAAACTCCACTGGATACCTTTAACAATTGGTTTTTCATGCCATGAAAAAACGTTAGGTCACACAAGGGCTTTAGCTCAGTTGTGTTATGACTGTGTTTCCATACGATAACAGGCCTTTCTCATCTTGCTTCTCAAACTGAGGTGCTCCTCCATACTCTCTCCACGATTATCTTTGAATAAATCTGCTTATAATGCAAACACTCCTACGCAGCTCCAACACAAGTCTAGAACTTGCCTGAGAATCGTGGGTTTTTAAGGTTTTTTTTAGCCTCAGTTTTCCAGTGATGGGTACAGTGCAGACAGGAAATGCTAATAGCTAATTCAGTATAGTTCTAATAATGTCAGTTTGCTCAAATGTAAGCAAATATAAGGCAAAAGGAAGTGAGCTCCACTGCTAACTCACGGGCTGGGTTTGGTTCTTTTCAGGGTGGCCCACAGTGCCAGAGTTGAAACCCTCTGCTCTAAAGGGATTTTCCACCTTTTGATTCTTCTTGGAAATTATTGCCTCAGCTAAAGATTATTTCCATTGTCAATTAATCTAATGGTTATTTTCTTGAACTGTTGTTTGAGAGCCCATGATGTTGTAAAATCCCTTGTTTCGTCTGACCATTTATCCTAAACTCAAATTTGTTTGTCAGTTTAGTTTTTAAAAAAACGACTGATACAAGCACTGGATTAGTGCTGCTGCTGGAGTGGAAATGAATCAAGTCAGTTAGCCCATGTACATATGCCGAACAACAGCAGAGAGCTAATCAAACCAGGTTTTATTGATGATTGGTAAAATCTGCTTTTTGTTTTTTTATGCTTTTATCTTATGATCCACAACAGTCACATCACTCCATCTGAAATAAAAACTGCTCTGGAGCTGAGAACACGTCTGTCTATGCAGGACTTAAAGGTCCAGTGTGTAGCATTTGGCTCATCTCCCGTATGAAACCTAAAGTCACTGTTGGGTAATATTTTTAGACTTAGGTGAACTATTATTTTCAATTTTTTGTTTTATTATTATTATTATAATGTGTTTCAGTTAAACTAACATTTATTGATTTTGAGATTTAGAGATGATCCTATGTATGAAGTGAAGAGCAATTGTAGGATTTTTTTCATTTTTTCAGACAAAATCCAAAACATGTACAATGTAATTTGCACAATATTATTATGATTAATATGTAAAATATATGATATAATAAAATATCGTTTTGTGCAGTCTCTCAGCTGCCCGGTCAAGCACAGGCTCACGGCTCTGAGCACCTTCAATATGGATCTTAAATAGTAGAACAACAACACTACCCACCAACTGTAGGACAGACCATAATAGCACACCTTTCAGCACATCCGATGTTCACCTGTCAGTCACCCTGGGACAAATATGATGGTCGCAGTCACATGATCCCTTCAACCAACCACAGCACAGGCAATGTAACAGCCATCGGCAATATTAACCCTCACACTCACAGCACAGTCTGGCAGGACAGCCACAGCTAGCATCCAATCAAAAGGTCACGTCAAGGCAATGTGTACCAGCCAATCACAGCACAGTAGTACTAGCCAATCACAGCACAGCAGGGCCGGACTTGGCAGAATTATCCTGGGAAACAACAACACCTCTGGGCTACTGTAGAAAGATGGCAGTGCAACATGCTTCCCCCACAGACATAAGGAGCTCATCCTCAGGTGACAAAAACACAGTTCTTACTTTCAGGTGATACACAGTGATGAATATTAGATTCCATATCTGCCTTAAGATGCCCCTAAACCCTACACACGAGTCTTTAAGGTCTGAGAACGCTGACATCGCCCGAGATGATTCATACATACACTGACCCAGTACTCTTACTGATTAAGACAAAGAGTTCCTGACTATGACTGTGTGACTACATTCATGAGTCACACTCATATTTAAACATGGTGTTGTTACCCATGGATTCAGCTCGACATGCATATAGAAAAATGTTGTATGAATGTAAATGTTAGCAGCCCCTAGAGAAGTGGTCACAGTGGTCATAATTTAGAACTGGACCAGGGCAGCGAGAACTGTCCAACATGAATTAACCAAACTATTTTATTAGATATGGATGCTGTGGTCATAGAGCAGTGCATGTCCCATTTAACAAGGGAAAGGAGCTGAAGTAAGAGTTTAGGTCAACTGGAGGTGAACTAACAAAACTGGATATTGTTGGGCTATGTGTGTGTGTGTGTGTGTGTGCGTGTGTGTGTGCGTGCGTGCGTGCGTGCGTGCGCGCGTGTGTGTGTGTGTGTGCCACGCCAGCCCGCCGTCAGAAATGGCCTCTCTCCCATTGGAGCTGCTGACAAAACACAAACTGACAGCTAGACCCTGTGTGTGTGTGTGTGTGTGTGTGTGTGTGTGTGTGTGTGTGTGTGTGTGTGTGTGTGTGTGTGTGTGTGTGTGTGTGTGAGAGAGAGAGGGAGACCGGAATGGACAATATGTGAGAGATGTTGGCTGTTCTTTTCTTATACCTCAACAGCTTAAAACTGAACTCCTGTACGTTGCATTCACAGACATGCTGGGATGTCTGTACATGTAGATAGAAGTATGCTTCTGTTGTGTGTAAGTGCTCACAAGCAATTATCAAACAGTCTCTGTAAGAGCTGCTAGTCCTCCTCATGTGAAGCCTACAGTTTGCTGAACTGTGTTTGTAGAATGAAAAACAATCTGTCCTGATGGGTGATGTGAAAAGTAAGCTGCAGATTCGTTGCATACAGACTGATGCATTTCCTCACTTCCTTTAAAACAGTGTCACAACAACAACCCAAAAATAGAGGAACTAAAAGGCAGAGTCAACACACACCCATCCACCCTGCTGTTTGACAACAGGAACACTGCTATGGTGCTGAAAGCAAAGGAGCCAATCAGACGTCTGCCTCCTCTGTTGCCTCTGTCATTGGATCATTCGGGCCATGTGGTCACCCTTTCTCTTTAGGTCGTGGTGCTTTGAGCTAAATGCTCACGTCAGCATGCTTGTCCTGATGGTGGGGCTAGAGGAAAAGTCAGGATTCATCATCCGGGAACCATGAATGTGTCCACCAAACTTTGTACCAATCCATCCAGTAGTTGAGATATTGTCTGGACCAAAATGGCCGACCAGCAGACCAGCGCTGCTGTCCCTGGAGCCTCACTGCTAGCATTGCTAACAAGACGAGGTCAGGCTGTATTTGTTCTGATCCACAAATTGGAGACTTGGTTTACTTGGTTTGCTAACAATCCATCAACTTGCAAAGTGCTCTGAATATTATTCTGAATCAATGATATTTAAACAACAAGGCCAAACAAGTGAGAACAAGTCTGGAAGGCTGGAGCTCACAACAGTGATACTGAATTCATATCAAAACACAATTCCTTTGTCGTCCATCTGTTAGTTTCACTTCTGTTGGTAAAACAGGACAAACAATTGATCTCTAAAGGTTGTTTCTGAAATGAAACTTTGCACCAATGAAATGAATTTGAATGGAATCGTTGAGCAAAAGCGAAGCTGCTTTGAGGCCGCACTGTGGTGTCCAGACTGGAGGAAGTGAACCTTTTTGCAGTCACTCAGATTCCTCGCTACACATCGTCTTTGGCAGAACACAAAATGTAGTTGAAAAGGCTAAAAGGCGCTCAGTCATCATTGATCTTGGGTTTAGAATTGTGTTGTCAGTTAGCTCGCTAGTTAGTGATGTAGGTAGCTCACAGCTAACTTCTGGTACTCATGATGCCTTCCAGTGAGGTCGTGTTTTATCATGCTAATGAGTTCTGACATGCAGTGCTGTTTTGTAAATGTTGGAGCTCATGGACAGAACTGTGCCATTCACTCTTTTTTTCTCCTCCTTACAAAATGACCACTGCTCAAAACAAAATGTACCAGGCGACATTCACTTGGTCAGTCACCCAACTCGCTGGGCGTTCCCAGCTGAAAACATGATCTGATGAGCTTTACTTGTCAGCAGCCTTTTATTAAAGCAACATTATCTTTGATGTGTAACCAATTCACTGTAAACTACAGTGAAGAGGCCAGTCAGCTGAATGATGGTGCGGTGTTTCCACTCACCATGTCTCAGTGTTAATGTTCTAATGATCACACTTATACAGCACCTCTAAATAGCGAGTGGCGGCACGTTGAATGGAAGTCAGTAGAATGTCCTCACATGAATGGTAATACAAACACCAGTGTGTGTGTGCGCGCGAGGGTGTGTTTACTCTAGCAGACAGTACAGAGAGGTGGAGTGTGTGTGTGTGACAGACGTCTGGCCTAATCGCCTTGCTGGAGGAAGTGGGACGTGAAATCCACCAGCCGCCCCATACACGCACGCACACATACACACACACACACACACACACACACACACACACACACACACACACACACTGAACCTCCTACCCAGCATGCAGTCTTGTCTTCTACCCTCATTTCTCCTTCCAAGAATTCAGAAAAAAACTGTCTTATTTACTCGATGTCTGTCTCGTGTATTGAAGGTCTTTGGAAAAACAGAGAAATTTGTCTCCAATATCCAGACCAGTGATACAAGTTACACACTATACACATATAGAACATATATAATATACATTCCATGAATTTTAAATGTCATTTTATATAAGATATTTGAGGCTCAGATTAAACATCACGTCAGTGTGTACTTAACACAGTCTTCAGGGCTGCTGGTACTGTTTCATCAATTATCTTAAAATGCAGAGCAAATGGGCAGTTGGTCCATGTTGAACAGGGATATACTGGGACAAAGTGTGCCTTTGTTTCTAAAGGCTCTTCAGTCAGAGGCAGCTCTGCTGGCATCAGATCTCTGTCTGTATCTATGTCACTGTTCACTGTCTTGCCAGGCTGTGCTCTGCCAGCTAACTTGTAATGAATTTACCCAGATTAGTGACTATCCAGCCGTATTGTCCAACATACTGTACATCATGTTGATGATAATCCAGTATTCTTCAAATCCAGATTCCAAATCAGAAAAATCCACATTAAAGAGGCGGTCCACCACTTTTCAGGTATGCAAACAGGTTAGGGGTAAAATGGTGATCCTATTAAAAAAAAAACAACAACAAACAAACAGGTGGGGTCCTGCGGTATGACCCCTGGAAGAAACTTTGTCAGATTTAATCACTGAAAGCATCAATCTGGCCTACCCCAAAGAAAAGGTTTGTTTAATTTAAAAATGGAGCCATTCACCCACACTTCGTGTCAGCATGTCACATTTCTATATTGGCATATAGAAACTGCAAAAGACCACCTCAACCCTAAAGGCTGAACGAGACAAAACGAGACAACAAAAAGCGAGTTGGAAGTAGTAATAGTATTTATTATCATTCATGGATTTTGTGTTTTGGGAGGTGGTAATCAATGAAAGAGGGAGCACACTCTTTCCTCTTATCATTGCATTGTAATGGAAATAACACAAGAAGCAAGACAAAACATTACATTGTCATATCCAGCACAATGTATACTACTGTAGCATTTCCACTTGACCCACCCTGACGCAGAGTTTAGGGTTTCAAATCAATGATGTTTTAAAGACAGCAGACTCAGGTTACTGTGGGCCAGTCCACTCACACACCACACAAGACTGTTCAGAATCAAGTCAAAATAAGAAGTGTAATACAGTCTGCAACTGATGCTGACGACATACAACCAGAGAAAGTGACACAGATTCACTGATATGGCTAGTTTTGATGTTAAACTGACCCTGTACAGAATGTGGAATATGTATGACTTGCAATCACATGGTCTCAGCTCCAATACAGCTGCCCAGCCAATCGTTTGCCACAGAATACATCACGGTGGGTTTTACCATTTTCACCTTCTTGGGCATGTCATCTTTAAAAAAATCACTCTGCTAGCTAGTGTCAAATAAACTGCTGGCTGCTACAGCGCACCTGTACTCAGAATGAGCAGTGTTATTAACTCCACAACCTTACAGCATGAGCATCACACGAAGTGCTGCCAACCAACCCTGCTCACTCACCTACAGTTGGTCACAGTTTAGCTGCTTGTTCTAGCTCTCTGATTGGTTACACAGTATGTCCGTCTACCTGTATTACCAATACTTTGACACCTAGCTAGCTTGACATGATATTGTTGACCAACACAACTAGCTACTGTCATTAAATTATAAAGTAAACATTATTAATCATAATGGCCTTCAAACAATTCCTACATGCTGCAGTTCTTATGAACTGATGTAGCATTGATTGAACTTATTCTGTTCTGATGATTGAAGTTCAAATGCTGTTATCAAAAGGATGATGTCATACTGCTGTGTTCCAGGTTGCTTATAAACGTAGGAAATCTGACAATTAGTTAGTGTTACATTTCACTGCTTCCTGGTTGATCAGCAGCTGAAAAGACATTGAATACTGAAAATGTGGAAGGACATCAGGCCATATTTCAAGATAAAACCACATATTTGACAACCTATTAGTTATCGTTAGTAAGTATCTACCAGCTAACTGGGGTCCAGCACTAGGAACCAGGCAGGGGCAGAGTCTGTAAAAAACGGCGTGAAATGCACCTGGGCCTTTCTTCCTGCACCAAGACACACCTGACAGAGCAGCTGAGGCCATGCTGTGCTCAGAGTTTGTTAGATTCCTCATGTTTGGAGGGACTGGAGCCATCACTTTGGCACATTAACCGAGAAACAGGTTTTTCTTTTAGTTTTTACCTTCGCTTGCTGTGAGGAGGTAAACCTGAGTCTTATACAGCAGCTTTGATTTGAATTGGTTTGTGTGTCTTGGTGGGATCTCCTCTTTATATGACAACATTTCCACTCACCTCCCTGATAGTACAGCCCAACCCCACACTGGCTGTTTTCATTGTTTGCCAATTATTGTTGATTTATGTATGTATATGTATTAACTGTATGATTTACTCATCCCTCCCTCATTAGTCTGCATGTAGGCCTCTTGCTGAACCTCACTTGCTGTCACTCATGTCTCTCATGCACTGTGAATAAAGTCTATATTTTTGGGATTGCAGTCTCTGGTGTATTGATCACTCAACAGCTTGATTGTAGAGACACAGGAATCCAGAAAACATGGCGTAGTGATAGGTGCCCATATGTGTACTATGAAAATAGTCAAATATTGAAAAACGTTGTTTGTTGAAGTTGTGGGTCTGACTGTAGAGCGAGAATATGGGATGGATAAACCAGAATACAAATCCATTATTTAATCAGGACCCAGAGCCATTAACAAGGGAGACAACATAAAAGGTGAAAGAACACTTAAAATCTTTGATGTGGATTCTACAGAATTAAAATTAACATAAAACACAATAAAGTAAAATATGATGATTTAGATAAGCTTCTTCAACAGCCGTACACTTGAGGCTCCCTCTTCTCCTCACCCTTTCATCTCCATTACTCTTCCCTGTGTGTGTGTGTGTGTGTGTGTGTGTGTGTGTGTGTGTGTGTGTGTGTGTGTGTGTGTGCGCATGCGCGCTCGTGCCTCCTGTCCAGATGAATCTCTCTCCACTCGGCTGGATGTGTCACTTCCTGCTCTCTGTGGTTGTCATGGAGAGGCCAGGGCTCCAGCGATAAAGAGCCATCTGCCGTCGGCATGACCACCTACAGCCTGGCCGCCGTCACGGCAACTGTGATTGATAGCCCCCAGAGAGTGACAGAGAGAGAGGGAGAGCAGAGAGCAATGAAGAAGGCATGGAGGAGGAGGAGAGAGGAGGAAGACAGAGGGGGTTTGAAGGAGGAGGAGAGGAGAATAAAGGAGGAGGAGAATAAGGGAGGAGAGGAGGAGAGAGACAGAGACAGGTCCAGATGTCCTCCTGTTTGTTCTGGGGTTTAAGTCTCTCTCTCTCTCTGTTTCCAAGGGAAACAAATGGTAGAAACATGACATCGAGCGCCAGTGCATCAATTGCCTGCACACACACACGCACGCGCACACACACACACATACACATAGAACATAATGGTCATTCATTGAACCTCACTTCCTCCCCCGGCTGAGGGGAGGATCTGTGTTTCTTCCATAATGACAGTTTAAAAAGGACAAATAAACTCTTTCTTCTGGATTTGAGACATTTCCAGATTTTCTGCTGCTTGAGTTCAGAGCTGACAGACTTTTGGGAAAAACATTGAAGGATGTGTTTTGTGTCACATAATGCATCAAAGTGACAGCTGGCTGATGAGAGGGGGGAGGCTAATCCAGAGCAACAGTTACGTAGCTTCAGCTGGTCACCACTACAGGTGGATAGAAGTAATGGGTCAGGTTCTTGTGTGTATCTGCCAGGCAACCTGCAAAGAGCAATGCAATGAACTAAATGCGGGTAAGCAGCGAATGAAAACAAATGTCTTTATTTTCCTTGGAGAAATCAGAAATGAAAATGATTGTACAGGACCTTTAACGCTGGAATCAGCTAATATTACCAAGCCTCTTCAGCTGCCACGATGTTTTTTAAGCCTACATCACAACCTTTGACCCTAAATTCACATCCAGCCAAAGTGGGATGTCACTGACCTGACGATGCGATGTCGGCTAACTGTTAGCTAGTGCATGAACATGGATGACATAAAGGCAAAAATAGCCAATGGTGAAACCAAAGTGTGGACAATACATTGTCGAAGGCTGAGTCAGACGTTTGAAAGGAATTCGGTGTGGTCAGGGATTGTGAGAATAGTGTTGTCAGAGGCTTTGCTGCTTGTGAAAAGTAGCAAAAAGTAGTTGTTTTTCATAGCTGCAAGCTCGGCACATCATCGCTGAGGAAACACACGGACACGTGCAGGAGCACAGGTGCTGCACCAATTCACACATGTTTCAAAGAACACAGCTGTCAAACAGGAAGACAAGGAGGCCATAACCCAGTTAGTGGGGAAATGTGGGTGCTGGGAGATGGAAGCTCTTTATATCTACAGAGGGGGCAGGTCCTCTTCTACGTAGTCAGCCATGTTGCACCGCCATGTTTCTACAGTAGCCCAGCACGGACAAACCAAACAATGGTTCTGTGGTTCATTACAAACAGTGTGTTTAACAAAGTTTCACCAGTTTGGCAGCAACCATAGTTTCTCCTACACGCTGCCACTGAACCCTACACACTGGCCCTTTAAGGATGCTATCAAGGCCTTTGAGGCATCCAGAATGCCATCCAGTCACCTGACCGTTGTGTAGTTGGTGCCTCAGAGTCTGGAGTCATCAGCAGCTGTCTTCCACTTCCACTGACAGTTTGATTCAAATTCAAACTTTATCTCTTGCATGAGTCCACAATGGTCTTGCATCCCAAACTTAAAAGCTTCAAGGAGCTTGCAGAAGGGTGAAGTGATGATCATTCCCAGCGCAGCACAACATCTTTTTAGCTCTACATTATGCCTCTGAGATGGTCTGTTTGGCAAATTAGCAGTCCAAATGAGTAATTTCAGCAGTCAAATCTCAAATAGCCTTTGCAGTCTCCTGTATAAGCAGAAAAGTGAAGGCAATAAATCACAACGTACAATTTCTAAGACTCAGTGATGCACTTACCTCTATTATTCAATGGTCATTATTATCAAGAAAGTCATGGATAGGCCTAACTATTAAATGTCAAATGTCTGTTTGCGCTTTCTAACTATTCCCCTTAATGTGGTTTTAACCTTTCTCTCCGGTTCTATTTTCTTTTTGGTTTAAATCTTAAAATAGCGTTGATCTTGCACTTTGTTTTTGCTGTTTTCAGGAACTGAGGGAGAAAACCCCCTGCAATATATCCCAGACATTGTGCCCACCACCAGAGACCATTCACCATCAACAGGGGATGATTTAATCCAGTGTTTCCCAACCAGTGTGCCGCAGCACATAAGTGTGCCGTGAGAAATCATCAGGTGTGCCGTGGAAGATTATCCAATTTCACCTGATTGGTGCTCTGAGGCTTAGAGCAAAACTTGAGAGCCCTCCTGCAAGAATATCAGCTTTGTGTTCAACTAAACAGGCCCAGGTTTCACGCTGAGTGAGTAAACTGAGACTAGATTTTCATTATATTTCAATAAATACACTTTTTGTGACATTTTTGTTTGGTGGTGTGCCTTTTGATTTTTCTAATGTAAAATATGTGCCACGGCTCAAAAAGGTTGGGAAACACTGATTTAACCAATGTGGAGGACTTTTTTTTTTTTTTTTTTTTTTTTTTTTTACATTTAAAGGGTTTATTTCTACATGCCTCACTGTAAAGCTTTCTTGTGTGGTTCAATTCAATTTGAATTACAAATGTGAAGTTGTTGTATTTAGATGCACTAACGCCATTTCTAAAGAGCATCCATTGATTCTGTCACATTGTAGTACACTGTGAAAATAATTTAACTTGACACTTGCATCAAGTTAATTTTCATACTGCGATGACATTCATGTAATGGAGCCAGCAAATGGCAATGTGAAAGAAAAATATTTCAAAAAATTGGAAACACTACCACTACAGCACTGCATTAATATAAATATGCTGTGCAGCATGTGTAATAAATAGGCTACAACTAACAAACACTGCAAAAGGTATGTTATGATCAAACTCTACAGGAACATTTGTGGATACTGCTGAAATTTGGGCTTTCAACCTTTAGGGTTTTGTATCTTCTTAAGAAAAAGAATAGTTTAAATTGAAATGCATGTATATTTAGCACCAATGCAATAGCATGATGCTGTTAAAGCACAGCAAAAAAGAGGTGGATTTGGATGGATGGCTCGTCTGACGCCAGAGATTGGGGGTTGTAATTCAAACAAGCAGCTTATTGTCCTGCTTTGTCTTCCAATTTGATCCAGTTTTTGCCTTTTCTGTCCTGATTCCCCCTGAACTGAGAAATTCCAGCAACAGACTGGTGAGACGAGCGGCCAAACCAGTGGAAACAGCTGACTGCTTTCCTGGAAACATCCAGCTGCTGCATTACCACAGTTTTTATCATGACGACCTTCAGCTCTCTGAGGTGACGCATGACAATTCCAGTAGTATTACGTCATAATTTGTTTCAGATTAAAACGTCACACTATTGTAATGTCTGTCACAGCTGAATATGTCATACAGTGTACATGTTATTATTTCTATGTGTGCATCCAGAACAGACTGATTTGATTAATTTCTCATTTATTTCTGAGGCCGATCTCATTTCGTCCCATTCAGTTCACCTCCTTATCTAAATCAATACAGATATGAATCAGCCCTGTGTGGTCTGCAGGGGAAAAATCCATTTGTATGGCAGGAGATATGAGATCCTCACTGGGCCTGTGTGTGTGTGTGTGTGTGTGTGTGTGTGTGTGTGTGTGTGTGTGTGTGTGTGTGAGAAATATGACCCAGGGTGTCTGGGGTCCATCCATTTCCAGCAGTGGCTGCTGATGGCACTGTGTCAACCTATCATATCGCTTAATGACTCTGAAGTCATCACTTACCTCATCCTGACATCAGGTATCGATTGGCTGACTGAGAAAGGGATGATGGATGCATGAGTGGCCAGACGGAAAGATGGATGGACAGATGGACGGATGGATGTACAGCTGAAGATGGCGCTAATCTCATTAATATAATGTTCTTTACATATGACTCCATCATGCAGGTAATAAAAAGGCAAATCATTAAATATAACTAACTGTTTTACGTTCCAGTCCACCATGACTGTATCATGCTCTCTGCACAGGTGTACTCTGCTGTCAGATTCAGGATAACACTCTTCATTGGACGAGTACATGCATGTATAAAAGACCACTCTTATAACAGTGCCAGACTCATGATGGACAATGTTTAAAAAGGATCAAAAACAATGCACCAGAACCGGAGATATCGTCTTGTTATAACACTACTCCACTGCCAACACTTTGCTTGGACATTTGTATTGTTATGCCAGTAGTGACTAATCTAGCCAATTTATGCAGCTGTTCTCCCCAAGACTTGCAAACACACTCTGATGTGTAAAATCGGTGGAGCTCGATAAGACTCTTTGCTGCCAGTTTGTCCCAGTGGCCAACTGCAGTACTGCAGCAATAAAACAAGAAAAAAAACTCTTATTAAAGCTGCAGTAGGTAACTTGTAGAAAAGTATTTTTTGTCATATTTGCTAAAACGGTCTCTATGCCCAGACAGCAGTACATGAAACATGTAATCTGTGAAAAAAAAAAAACGGCTCCATTGGTCCCACCTACTGCGCCCGACACAAAACAACCAATCAGAGCCAGGAGAAACTGCTCATACCGCCGCTGCCAACAACAGCATATACAGCTAAGACAACAAATAACCATGAAGCTAATATGGTGATTGTTACAGTAACACTTCACGTACGGTAGGTTAGCGATTGTGATGTAGCGGCTGGGCAGAGTTAGCTTTTTCCAATGCTAAGGCTAACGTTACTGGTTGTCATGGCAGCCGCGCAGATGCTGCAGGGAGGAGGGGCTTGGAGGCAGGACATGAGTGCAGCAGAGAGGGAGGGGGAGTGACGTGAACTTGTGTTGGTTCAAATTTTAGGCTAAGTCTGCTCTCTTCTCCATCTTACCTACTGCAGCTTTAATCAGATTTTCTCAGTTCTCATAATCCATCCTAAAACTGGTCAGGAGAGGTCTGGGTCAGCTGTTGAGCAGGTAGACAGGGTCATCTATTGATAGCAGGGCTGGCAGTTCACTTCCTCCTGTTTACATGTTTTAGTGTCCTTGAGAAACACACTGGACCCAGACTGCTCTCAATGTTTAGGAGACAGAGTGTGTGAGTGTGAAAGGGTGAATGAGAGGCACAAAGTAAAGTGCTTTGGATCAGAGAAATAGCCTGTTTTCACTCCACGGACGTTGCCAGTCTGAACTCATGTCCTCAGCCATAGGAGTTTGCAGTGCAGAATGTGACTGAATGATTGGTCAAACCCTGCAGCCGATGCACAGCTTCAGTCACACAAGCATTGGTTATTACCTGCATCACTACATTAGGTGAGGGGTGCACATTTATTTTAATGTTAGCGATGTTAGAAAGGCCTCTCTTTGTTCACCCACGTGGTGAGGTCCCAACGTTGATGTAAACTTTAAGTTAAACATAAAGTTATGTACTCAAAGGACAAAGTGAGTGAAAGAGAGACTTTGAGCTTCTGCATTTGTCTTCCTCAAATACTGTTTAACACACTCTTGCCCCACACAGCCACCTGTGAGCACCACCCCCAGGTGGAGCTGCAGGAGTGAAATTTGACTGCTGAGTCCATGTGTATTTACCACAAACAGCCAGTGACCTGAGTGTACAGATGCTGGCAGCATATGAACAGAGGTGCTTTTTGTTTTACTCCATTTTCTTTCTTGTCTGTGTGGAGTCATACACTCTCAAGATTTTCAGTCGCGCCACCAAGGGTGAATTTCATGTCCTGTACACTGACTTTATATGTAATCATGCTGCCAGTAAAATCTGATTTGTAGTCAGTCTGAATACACCGGTAGACTGCAGTTCCTTACAAGGTGAGGACAAGCTCAGGTGTCTTCCTCACACGTGAAGGCTAACTGGATTCTCTGTTACAGTCAAAAGCTTTTGCTAGAGGCTGAAAGAATAGGATCATGGTTTCTCTGCTGAGTCGCTGGTCTCTGTGCATGACAGAGTGAAGGGCTTTGGACTCCCAGAAAACACACTTTGTGACCACCAGGAGTTTTTAAGTGTCTTTGTTAATAAAAACACTGTTCGTCCCTCAGCTGCTCCATTTGGTGTTCACACACATCCGACTGAGCGCAGACCCAGGACACACTGCAGGCAGCCCCTGGCTAATCTGTGAGATCTGGTTATCCCTTTGGAGAGGAAGGACATTTATGTGAGTGTGTTGTGCTCTCGTCTCACTCCTCTCATCAGCTACAGCAGCCTGTGACACAAGATACAACCTCAACTTTAATCTTCTTAATTTGAACTACTGCACGAGCACCAGAACCACAAATGCCTAAAATCACAAGGAAAGACTTGAATTGTTGTTCTTAACTCTCTCTTTATGGCAGAAACATAGATGGTCCTGTCAGCCAGAGGGGGAAGAGGAGGAAGTGAGGTTGAATGAATGCCATGATGCTCTGAGGAGCCATTCTGTGTGTGTGTGTGTGTGTGTGTGTGTGTGTGTGTTGTGTTGCGTTGCGTTGTTTTTGGAGATTGGAGAGTCACTGTGCAGACTGTAGTGGTGTCAGGACTTCAGGTTTTTCATGTTTTATATGAGTGAATACAGCATCAAAAACATCGATGTCTGCAAGTCCTGGATACATGTTGTGCTCATTGACCCTCCTCTGTGTGTGTGTGTGTGTGTGTGTGTGTGTGCTGCTCCTTCTGTTCTCCTTTTCACCCCGCTGACTAATGATCAACACCCCCTCCTCCTCTCCCTCCCCCTCTCCCCTCCCCCTCACCACCAAGGACAGCGTGTGTGAGGAAAATGGAGGTATGGAGGGGGAGGGGAGGAGCAGATCAACCACAGATCTGTCGATCATCCGCATCACTGAACACACGCACAAGGGAGGGGCTCTGAGGTCATCAGGGCGGCTACATGCTATTGGTCAGCTGGGAGGTCATAGATCTTTACGAGCAAAAGTCTTTCTTTCTTTCTTTCTTTCTTTCTTTCTTTCTTTCTTTCTTTCTTTCTTTCTTTCTTTTCTTCCTCCCCTCCTTCCTAGTGCTTAAGTCAATCCCACCATGCATTGGGTCAATAGTCAGGGAGGCCACCATTGGGATTAACACAGATAGACACATATCTCTGGAGTAATTAGATACAATAGAAGATTGTAATGACACAATGGAAATTTGATGAGCTTGCAGCATTAGAAAATGACATTTAAATAAAGTCAACAGCGACTCGTCTGTTCAGAAACAACGTCCATGTTGTGCTGGATAATTCAGACCTCACGGTCAGGTTTCACTAGAACTGCTTTCTGTCAAAGAAATACTCTCTATAAGCAGCTGTCAGCGAGGAACAGGGAATCATTCTGGAAAGGCAAGTTACTAAGTTACAGTCTCCTCTATTGTATCAGGGTTGAGGCAGAGTGAGCTGGTGATATTCTATATTTTTCTTCTCGTCAACAAGTTAGTAAAAGGGGGAAACAGCCAGCCTGGCTCTGCTCAATGCACAGTATGTGAATCCACCGTCCAACACCTCCAGCAGTCAGTGTCAGCTCCTGAGCAGGTTCAGGGTGAGTACACCTGACTGGGCCTCACATGCAGCCTGTTGCTTTGCGATCTTATCTGGATCAGCTAATTGTGAATCGTGTCAAATAACCGCCTGACAGATGTGTTCATTTGTCATTCTATAGAACACAGGAATGCATAATTACATGCAAGTTGTAGTCTCTTTACGCTACGTGAGAAAAAATACTTCTCATGGTGCAGAGGATGAATTGAGGAGTCTTACAGCGTGAAGACAGAAGCTGCTCCGTCGTCTGCTGGCTCTGCAGCAGACTGTGGACCAGACTCTGGCTGGTTTGGGTGTTGTTGTTCAGTGTCCTTCGGGGCCCGTGCAGGGGCCTCACCTCACCGTTATCACTGACACTTACTACGTACCAGTGACGCTCTGGACGGTTTTAATCAGAGCAGAGCAGAGCCCTCCTGTCCTGGGCTGTGCAAATCCCAACCCAGTTTGTAATGTTCCCAGTCAGAATGTTTTCTACAGCTCCTCTCTAATATTTAACAAGGACATTGTACCAGAATTTTGCCTACTTGAGTTTCCTTCCTAACCAGGGTGGAGACATGAGATGACCATGACAGGTTCCAAAGACTGTTCACCTGCTCCACCTCAGCTCCACTGATGTAGACAGGGGTGTGTGTCTTCACCTCCTTTTTTCTAAAATCAAAAATCAGCTCCTCGGCTTTGTTGTTCTCTGAGCGCCATCCTGCAAGACTGTTCATTTCCTCCTGATATGAAGTCTCATTGTATTTTTTAAATCCACCTGATGATGGTGGCGTCATCTGCAAACTTCACAGAAGTCTGTGTAAAGGAGGGCGCCGAGCGCAGAGCCCTGGGGGGCTCTGGTGGAGGAGGGTGTGGGCTGAAATATCAGTTCTGAGTCATGTCTGTGTGTGCTCAAACAGGTAAGTCAACAGGTAAGTTGGGTAAATGAACAGCTTACAGAGCTGAAGACCTCCAGTGTCAGCGGAGTGCCTCCTGTAGAGCTCAATAGAGCAGCACCTGCTTAAAGCTCCATCCACCATCTGTACGAGACAACAGCTGTCTGATGATCTCATCCTGATCCATTCACTGTCGCTGTAACTCTATCCTCCTTTATCCCCCTCATACTGCGTGTGTGTGTGTCTGCCAGGTCATGCAATAAGGACTGGGTTATGAAACATTTTGGGAGATGACCCTCACTGATAACAGACGGACACAGACAGTCAAACAGATTACAGCCTCATATTTCATTTTCCACCTTCAGCACCTTCAGCTCAGTACGCTCACATTTTGTATCATGGTGTCATTGCTCTGATGTATCTAAAGTGTTTTCTGGTGATGGAGGTGTTTGACTGTGAGTCTCAGCATGACGCTGGCTACTGGACCTGGCTCACACTGACCTCTGGTGGACAACAAGGGAACTGCATGTAGTGGTGACTGCATTTAAAGGGGCATTGCACCAACAAATTCAGTTTACTTGCATGTATTATCATGCATGAACGGGGATTCATTTTGAATTTGATGGAAGTGCTCCATCTGGCTCTGCAGAGGCCTACAAGGAGGTGTGCAGCTCTGCCAGTGGTCAAGTGAAGTGAGACTGCTGTTGATATTATATTGTAATGATAGGTGCAGGCAGTGCCATGCTCATTCTGAAGCCAGATACAGACATGACAGGACGAGTGCCGAATGAAGCCTCCAGCTTACATTTCAACTTTGGATTTATTAAGATAAGATAAGAACCAGTGGGTTTTTGTGGAATGAGGCCTCAGCACGCCAACACACTGCGCACCCCTGAACCCCATTTCCATCAAAGGTGGGACGGTGGAGCAGCTTGACAGCTTCAGATGCATTGGAATCACACTGAACACTAGACTCAGCTTTGACACACACCACTACCATCCACACACTCTGCCAGCAAACACTCTCTGCCATTTGCAAACTCAAAGCACTCTCTGTTGTCCCCCACCTTCTGTTACTGCTCAACAAAAGCACAAGTCAATCCATGATAATATACCGCTGCTCCGGTTTTCTCACCATGCTGTCTGTCTCCAACAAGAACAAGTTGTCCTGTATTATGCACACTGTTTCCAAAATCATTGGTCTTTCAACCCCCAGCCACTCTGATCTGAATAACAGAGCCATCTCTCATGGGACTCACGCATAACCCTGCACAGCCCTCAGTCTATTTTTTAATCTACCGCCATCTGATCACAGAAAGAGAAAACTCAGATGGAAAAGGGATTTTTTTAGTGGAAGTTTGGTCTCCTCTGTCATAGCAGTGCTGAATTCCATAGCCTGCTAATCACAATAACCTACCTATCAAATTCATGTTGTGTTTTTCAGCTGATCATAGTTCAGTTCAGTTTTCTTGCTGTTCTCAAACATGACTAATATTAAAATTTAACATTAACATCACAAAACATTTACATTCCTCTGCAGGCATTGATTAAACCCCTAAAAAAACATGTCTGTTCAGCAAAATGACATTTAATTTTTTTCCCCCTTCACGCCTTATATTGCCTTAGATGTACCTCTGTGCTTCATGTAGTATGCACAGATCTAAGCAGTCCCCACCTCTCTCCACCCACCCCCCCTCCGCTCGCCTGCAGTTCTATCATACCTGCTCACATTCAACTCTGCTCATCAAACACACAAACCTCATCCGCAGCTTAACTACCTGACAAACTGCTTTGAACAATGTTTGCTCTCACTTTCTTCATCAACACCCTCCAGCCATATCAAAAGTTCAGTCAGCATTCGCCATGAATCATCGTGGAACTTGGCAGGCTAACTTTGGCTAACATGATCCAGCACACTGCAGATTTGTTGGACAGAGTCCAGCTAATAAAAGAGGAGAAGAATAGTGTTCCATCTTGTATTAAGCCACTTGGTAGTGATGTGTTTTAGTGGTGAAAGTGGCCTTCTGTTCACTGTTCACTCAGATTAGCCAGCTTTCCCATCCACACACACTTTCCCTGAAGCTCATGGTTTCACATCACAGCAGTCCATTTTCTTGCTTTGTCAACATGAGACTGTAGTCACCAGCTGAGATTTAAAAAGTCTGATGTTTGGCACAAATTGAAATTACAAACAGTCTGATGAAAAACAACGGTGGCACAGAGGCTCACGTGAAGCTGAGTTTGATACGATCACAGATCTGTGTGTGCAGTTATGTTCAGGTGCACTAGCTGTGGAACCAGACATGTCGACTGGTCTCCATGAAGACAAAACACTGTGTGACAAAGTCCATTTAATGTGTGCTGCTCATTAGATGATGATTTAATGGCTGTACTTTTTATGTAAAATGTCCTTCACCTCTGACAACTTGTGTTTTAAGAAGGAAGCCATGATTTCATTTGTCAAGCTTTCAGAGAAGAAACGTCTGGGTGTGTGCAACTGCATGACACACATACAGTGGTGGAGGAAGTACTCAGTACCCACAGTGTAATGGAGTGTTTTTACACATTACGAGTAAAAGTCCTGCATTCAAAATCTTACAGCGAGTAAAAGTTCAAAGGTATTACTGGCAAAATGTACTTAAAATATCACAAGTAAAAGTATTGATTATGCAAAATGGCTCAGAGTTATTGCTAGAGAACACCACTGGATTACTGATGCATTAAGCATTAACTGCATTATTAATTATTGCATTATTATATTATTAGAATTGCATTAACATTTTACTGTAGTCGCTCAATGTGGAGCAATCCTGAAGTATTTGAGATTCAGTTGGGAGTTGGATTTAAAACAATGCGCTTTCCAAGCTGATCATGTGTTTTGTATATAAAATCTGCAAACAGGCAGCTCCATCTGTCAGATGTAGTGGAGAAAAAGGCACAACGTTTGCCTCTCAGATGTGGTGGAGTGGAAGCATAAAGCAGCGAAATATTTTTACTGTTATTATCATCTATTATTTTTCAGTTTTTATTTTCATTTTATGGCATTCCTTTTTTTATGTGAAGCATTTGGTGCATGCCATGTCTTGTGTGAAAGGTGTCATACAAATAGTTCATTATTATCATTCTTCTTCTCATTATTAGACAGACTGTCAGGTTAAGTGCAGCTCTGCTGAATGTGTTTGTTAGCCCTGCTAATCACTGACTTCACACTTTCTAAAGAAGGATTATAAAGCACTCTGTGCAGCTGCTGAGGCTACAGCAGCTCCTCTCTCACCGAATCACGCCTGATTAAACCAAAGACTGGTAATCAACCAGAATGAGTCCATTAGTCTATATTTACTCTCCTTTGTCTTCTCCTTTCTCTCATGCTCTCTGTCTTCCCCTTTTTAAGGACTCGCTGTGCCATAATAGGACCTTCATTACTCACCATTTGAAAAAAATGAGAGAGCAGACAGAGGAGAGCAAAGGTTTCACTTAGTGCTCATTCTCCACTTCACAGTGTCATCTTCAGAATAAAGCAGCACTGCAAAGCTCTGCTTAATGGATGTGATGGAACAGGTTTCTGATGCAGAACTCGTGTGTCAGCTGCCTGACTTTATTCAAACCAACATACTGGAAACTGAATCATCGTGTAACAACACACTTAAGGCACATTGTAATGTACAGTAAGCTGCATATCATCATGGTGGGGGGTTTTGGGGCGTTGTGCCTGTGTTTCAGGCATCTGCCTGCATATTAAAAATTGGGGTTTCTCAACCTTCATGAATCCAGGGGCTGCAGTCGGCTGGCGACCGGCTCAGGGTGTACCCCGCCTCTCGCCCATTGACAGCTGGGATAGGCTCCAGCCCCCCCCAACCCCGAAAGGGATAATCGGGGTATAGAAGATGAATGAATGAATGAATGAATCCAGGGGTAGTTCACTGTTCCACACGTTGGTCTGAAAGCTGCCCTCTACACCACAGCGTGATCTTCAGCCAGCGAGCGGCTCCACTGGGACAGCTGCAGGTTAAGTGCCTGGCTCAAGGACATGTCAGTGGGGAGAATGAGGGAAAGACAAGTGCAGTTCTTTCATTTCTCTGTCCAGATGCAGCCTACTGGTCTGAGAATTGAGCTTTCAACCTGTTGTTCACAAGCCTGCTGCTTTGGTCCCAGAGACAGAATTTAACAGCAGACAAAACACAGTTTTTGTCCTACAGCATGTCTCGCTGCAGGTCATGGTTTCCTGTGTGCTCTGGATCTATCTGGTCTGAGCGAAGACATGCTGGAACTAGCCTCAGTGTTTTTCTCACTGAAAATCTAAGTATGCTGATGGAAGTCACTGAAATGAATCATTTAAATTCTTAAAGATTTCTTTCATAATGTTTGGCCCAGAGACATACAGTCAGAGACACTGTGTGAAAAAGCCATCAGCACTTTCAAATGGTTTTCTCAGCGTCTCTCTACACAATATATAAATCATGTTAGCAGAAATAAAACATGCTCAATGTTTTCAGGCAGTTAAAGGAAATGGTTTTATGGTTTTCTATAGTAATTTGCACCCTGCAGGTTCACAGTCTGCGGCTGGGTAACGCAGGACGTTCTAGCTTTGTAGAGCAGATTTTTCTGTCAGACTCCTCTGAACAGGGATGGACCTGTTTGTACAGGCAGGAGCAGCGCAGACCAGCTGACAAACATGTTTGAGATGCTGACATGTCGCACCACACAGAACAGCTCAAAGAGGGAAAAGTGGAGGGAAAGAAGTGAGAGCAGAGAGACAGACCTGAGCAGAGTGAGAGAAGTTTATTGACAGGTAAGATACAGATGAGAGCGGAGGCCTGAACCTAGTCCCAACACACACAAGCACACACACACACACACACACACACACACACAATTTAACTTGGGCTCGTTGGTAGAAAAGACATGTTTAATTTGGGATAATCGGGAACTTTACCACAAAAGAGTATGAACTCAAGTAGAAAATTTACAACAATCTCCTAACAGAATAACATCACTACTGAAAAGTGAGAACCCGATGAATGAAAAATAAAAACCCACTTTGGGGGTGGCCTCCGTTGAAACACTGACCCAGTTTTCTGAGCATCTCCCCTGATACGTAAACTCACACTTAAAACAAACACGAGGGCCGGGAAGATGGGGTTCACTTCAACTTAAAAATAATTAACAGGTTCTACAGGCTTACAACACAGGGTCACCAACATCAGCAGTGAAACAATGTGTTCAGGAGACACAGGAGATCAAATCACACCACACACTAAAGGCACATGTACTTTGGTCCCCAGACCAGAATCACATGTTGAAACCTTGTCTAGCTGTGGATGTGTACGCATGTGTGTGTGCACCCACTCACAGCCACGGTTTAGGAAACACTGGGATGGGATCTGAGCAAGAACGTTACAGGTGGCTGTTCTTCAAGGCAGGCTCCACCTCAGTATGCTCAGTATTCTGACACGTCAGCAGCGAGTTCATGTCAATACATTCCAAGTTATTTTGGAACGGAAACGTCAGGAGTATTCAACGGTGCTCAACCAACACCGTGAGCCTCAAATCACTTCTCCCATCTCCCAGGATGCCTTAAAACATGCCTGCGATGAACTTGCTGCTTTTAATTAAATCATGTACAAACAGCTTCAAAGTGATTGTTCAGCTGTGAGTAACAGCAAGAGAGAACGCCAGTTTAGAAGAGCTGCCTCTTGAAATTTAGAAACGGCACCACACTGCACAACAAGTAGTTCTAGTAGTTCTATCTCCTTTGAGGATTTCTAGCTTCCAGGTCCTCAAACTTTAGTCACGTCTGGTCTTTAAACTACATTTAAAAGTGACTCTGTAGCTCAGCAAGTTTGTTAAAGCTACAAGCTTTTTTTAGTGTAGCTTGCTAAATGCCCACAAAGTAACTCTGGGTGCTGGTAATGTCAAACTGGTCATATTTACATTGCAGATGAGAGAGCGGCCTCAACCACACTTTGATCTTTACTGACAACCACATCTACTCCTTTGTGCTGGAAAAAAGATGTCCTGTTTGATTGTGAGAGGACCAAAGTGTACACATTAGCAGGGTGACATCTGCCAAACACATCTTCAAATGACAGCAGCTGAAAAGGAAAGAGAGGTCACATGACTGCAGGAGTGACGCAATTTATGGGAAAATAACAGATTCATTACATCTGGGCAGAAAATCCAAGAAAAAGAGACGACGGTCAGACTGACAGGTGGTCACCGGGCAGGGCGGGACAACACACAGCCGCAGGTACTGATCAGTGACAGAACCAACCCTCTCGACTGCGTTACAGAGCAACAGCAGGCTGAAAAGTGCTGCGTCACTCTCCTCTGGTTGAGGGCTTCAAGTGTGTTTCACCTCTGACCAGCACCGCCCACAGCTGTGTTTGTCTGTGGTCAGAAGTGTGCTCTGCTGCACCTGTAACCACCCCCAACAGTAATGTCGTCACAGTGTACTGATTCACCCTTGAGTACACTTCTAGATCACAAAAGACACATTTCAGCTGGTGTTTAAGATGTCACATGGGTCAAAGCAGGAATCAGCAAACTGTGAAGTCCCTCCAGGCCAGGACTGGTCTATGTGCTGCTCTACTGTCAACACAGTGTGCTGTCTGGGTTTGGATTTTCACACCATTTCAACTGAAGACTATTTCAAATGATTTACTTTGAATTTCAAGCTTTGGACATTGAAGCACATTTCAGTGATAAAACATTGTACTACTTAATTTAAGGTTTGGGGACAGCTCAGAAGAGGTTAACAGAAGAAGTTGAAAAGAAGACAAACGGTCGTGACTTCCTCGCTCATCGCAGATATTAAGGTTTCGGGGTCAGGCGTGAGGGCTAGATGGTCGACTTTGAAAAGGAAACTTTCAGGTGGTGATTTCCTCCCATGTCGTAGTTGTGGAGATCCATCAGAGCCTGGATGGCTTCCTCTACAGACGACATCTGGATCAGAGACATCTTACGGTCCCTGATGACGAAGGAGCAGAGACACACAGCTGAGCATTACAGAACGGAAAGTTCAGATTTCTTGTCTGTCTGAATGGCTCTGTGTACTTCCTGGGTAGATCAGCCCAGAGCTTAACAAGCCACTCATCTTTCATGCACAAAGTACAGAAGATATTAACAGTGTGGTTTGTTAAAATCAGGACATGAAACTATGTATGAAACATATGTATGTTGAGTCTTTTTGGAGCCTTGCAAGATGACCACGGTATCTAAAGAAATGACAGCATAGATAGACGTCTGTAGTGTCATGAAGACGTGCTTCTTACTGGAAGAACTTGAAGGCCTTGACAGTTCCTCCACTGTTTGAGAACAGGAGGCGTAGATCGTCCTCTCCCACTCCATCCCTGGAAATGCAAAGACAAACTGTCATTGTAGCATGAAGCAGAAGTGATCGCTCCACCGATTCAACTATTTGCCTGTCTAACACTAAAAGAACGTCACTGAGTAATGTGTCATGGCAGTCCCACCGGATGTTAGAGAGGTGAAGAGTTGCAGACGGAGGAAAGATGTTCTGGAAGTTTTTAGATCCTGGCTTCTTAAAGCGATGGAGGGGTGAGCCAGAAAAATCTGCCCAACAACAACAACAAAATATTGACATGACAGTAAATGTAGGTGCAACTGATACTGACAGAGAGCTTCATGATATGGAGAAACCAAGCAGCCGTTAGTGATCGTTAGAGAACAATAACTTCTACATTCATATTATAATGCTTTGAACGCAGGCTCCATGTTGTTCAGAGGCATTCTCAGATTTAAGGTCAATGCTGTGACAGGTCAAAAATATGTAAGATAAAGACTACTGGGGCAAATGTTTTGTTTTGTTTCTGAACATAGTTTAAGAGGAATGTTGCAGAATAAAGGCTTTACATTACTGGACTTCATCTAAGGCTTGTGAATGTCTGATCTGGCTGTTGATGATGTGAACTGCTGACTTTTCAACAGCATCATCACAGCTCAATGTTCAACAAGCAGTTTCAAAGATACTGAAAAGCTCCCTTCCAGGATGCAGATTACCCCTTACCTTTAGTTAGCAGTTGGTCATCCAGTCCTTCTCTGGGCAAAGCCACAGTTTGATGCTTAGACAGCGTCACCCTCATCACCTTACCGAACACCTTCTGGCCATTCAAGTGGCTCATGGCTACAAGTGAGGAAAGAAGGGAAGTATGGGCGAGTGATTCATCTAAAAGCCTGACAGCGTTTCCACATTTGATGCTGTCATGTATCAACCTGATCCATGAATCACAACAAAGCCATGAACCTGTTGCATGGTCACAAATGCAATGAGGAAGTGACTCATGCTACAGTATATATCAACAGGTAAACCTTAACACTAACACCTGAACCTGACTCTACACTTCAGATCTTTATGCTCCCACAAGAGGACATTCTTTTGGCAGCTCGGCAGCATAAAAACACAAATATAATGAAACGCACAGAAAACACACAAAGACAACTGAAGACATTTAAAGTGCTATAGTACGTAGATAATGTAGAATAAGACAAGACAAATAAAGTGCTAAAATGTGTTGGACAATGAATTCTACACACAGCAATGTGAGAATACACACTTATGTTCTGTCTTTACTTCACAATGTATTTAGACCTGAGCCAAGCTCATGTCCAAAAAGCTCGATAAGACGTGAAGACGCATTCCATCACCATCAATTTGGATGATGCTTCCAAAGCACATTAACATTTATTTCTTGACTCTCAGTGGACAGCATGCTGTATTCCTGTGAAACTGTTCTATGTTTTGTACTTGAAAATGGACCAATCACTTCAGATCTGAATGAAGTCATCTTGTCTTGATTCACTGTATTTCGCAGTCTAATACTACTGAAGGATATTGTTCCCATAAACACTCACCCAGCTGAGCCTGGTTGCCATCAGACAACTGTATCAGAGCGCTGTCCTTCTTGTTGTAGAGGATCTTCACCCTCTGGACATCACCATAGACCCCTGAAGGTAGGGAAGAGAGAGAGAGAGAGAGAGAGAGAGAGAGAGAGAGAGAGAGAGAGAGA
>JBBMOE010000098.1:324787-347631 GCA_037975065.1 Chaetodon trifasciatus | reverse complement strand
AGAGAGAGAGAGAGAGAGAGAGAGAGAGAGAGAGAGAGAGAGAGAGAGAGAGAGAGAGAGAGAGAGAGAGAGAGGCAGACCGAGCAGGGTGGAGAAGAGGAAGACGAGGAGGAGAACAGAACAGACAGAGCAGGAGAGATGGAGCCGACGAAGATAAAAGAAGGAGAGGTGTGAGGGATGGAAGGAATAAAGTTAGTGCTAGAAAGACAAATGAAAAGAAAAGATGGAATCTTCCCTTTTGACTTGCACTAGGAACTCAATCAACGCGTCTGTGTAACCGAGAGCTTTTATGTAATGACTGTCAACCAGTGAGAAGAGTCAGACAGCTCAGCTTTACCACTGACATGCACCTCAGAGCGCTGGGCGTCTGGCTCAGAGGGAGTATTCTACTGAACAACGTGTGCATGACAAAGGAAATCCAGCTTGATGATGGTCGACAGTGTAGGACACGTTTTAGAAAACCTTTTAACAGACATGCACTAACCTAAGACAGAAACATGTACAGTAAACGCAGAAAGAAGTCCTCAACAAAAAGTAAGTGCTTTTTAGATTTCTCTATTTCAGTCTTTCTAAAAGATCTGTGTCTATCCGAGAGGAGCTAAAACTGGTGCAAGGACAAAAACAGAAAGATTGCTGGGCTGGTTGACAGTCTTATGTGACCCTTCTGATGTGCCTAGTTTCAGTGTGTGAGTGGCAGGTAATCCCAACTGCAAAGCTGCAGAATTACTAATCATACCAAATCTAGAGAAAAGGGAAAAAGAAAGGACGAGATGCCGAGGCTTTAAGAGCGAGAGAGTCTTAGTGAGTACACTGCAGTCATGATCAACTTAACCAATGCTGTGGTGAGAACATGAACACTTCAATGATCCATGTGTCCCTGATACAGTGAAGCTCCAATGTTCTAAAAACCATGAGCACACAGACTCTAGGTTGACATCTTAGCATATCAAATATTGAGTAACTTAGTCCAAAACCTGTCCCAGAGTTTTAATTTGTCTTTGTGTTCCTTACAGAAATAAAACCTGCCAGCGTTTCATGTTTTCCATGTTGCTTTTTGCCAATACAAACAAAGAGTGCAATGAGAATTAGAGGCTGGATTAGAGGTTTGTTAGTGTCACAGCTTCGCAAATCTGGTATTTTGCAATCTGGACAGTGGACCAATAGTGGGACACAAGACCACTCCCTTCATCTAGCAGACTGGTTCCTCATCACTCTAGCTGTGCTGTCAGGGCTCTGTGGAAGATTTCTCTGTGAAGCAGATACAGGAGGTGCTGGCTTCTGACCTTGATTAGTATGTTTCCTTAAAATCAGTCAAACCAGAGTTTCACTGACAGATCACATTTATGCAGGTTAAGGTTAAGTGTGTAATTTTTTCACATCAGTCTGAGAACAATGGGCAGGTGCCCATATGAACATTTTGAAACAGGTTCTGCTTGCTGTAGCCATTCCTCCTGTTCATGCTAGCCACTAAAAGATCCCCTCCTATGACACTTCCTCACTGCCTCCAAACTAACAAACGCTGACACATTTTGACAGTGTTTCCCTGCTGAGCTACAGAGAATTAGAACAAAACAATGACATCTGTACTAAAAACAGAAGCTCTGGAGCATGTCTTGCTTCGACTGAAGCTTTGTGTAAAACACAACTCGTTTCAATGTTCATATAGACCTGACTACTGCTTTAAGGCAGACAGAAAAAACAGGAGCCAATCATTTAATGGCAGGAAGCTAACAATAAGTCAAATTAAGCAGCACTTTTTACTCTAGCGCTCGTATGGAAACACCCTGTCCACAAAAGCAGCTTTCAGTTATCAGTGGCTACAGCTGGGAGACATCCCAGTGTGATAAAAGTCTGACTGATGACATTTACAATCTGTGGATCAGGTTTGTCTGCATGTGTTGACACATACAGACAAAGGACGACACATGAATAATTTTGGTGTCTTTGTTCTCATCAGTAAAGAGATAAGCTGACCAATCAGACAGTCTCTCAGACTCACTATTCTTCCAATGTAGAGAGGGAAGAAGATTTTAACTCTGGAGTGTGCGATATGATAGAGGGAGGCTTGGAGATACAGAAAGATACAGAGGAATAGCGTGTCCACGACATCACTGAAGAAAGTGAACAAAACTGGATTAACAGAGAGAGATATACAGATAGAATAGTAGAGGTTGAACATACCGAAGAGGGTAAAGAGACTTTGAGGCGTGACCATCTTTAGAGAGAGAGACCGCAGAGCAGAGGACAGGAAGAGGAGGAGCAGAGGAGGAGGAAGAGGAGAGACGAAGGTAGAGATCAGACCGCCCAGCGTTGGACGAGGGGGGAGGTGGTGGTTTCCATGATGATGCGGGGTGCAGCAAAGATGAAAGGCATGGGGGGTTTAGGGAGGGGTCAAAACGGCAAACCCAAAGTCGGGTTAGACCGGATTAAGAAAAGCGAAGAGAGGAAAAAGGAGGGGAAATTTGGGACAAACATAATGGGAGGGGGGAGGGTTTTAAGAGGAGTGTACAACATTAAAGGATGTATGGCCAAATGGAGAGAAAATAAATGTGTGAAGGGGGGAGCAGAGGAGGGAAGGAAGGAGGCGGGGAAGGGAGAAAGGAGGAGAGGAGGACAAAAACCAAAGCAGAGGTCAGTAAACAGAGCATCAGTGGAACATCAACGGAGTCTGAATGATTGCTGGATTGATTCCAAACACACACGCACACGCACATGCACACACGCACGCACGCACACCCTGCTGGATGCATTTATCAGTGAGGAAAAGAAAGGATGTGAGGGAGGTAGAAAATAATACACCAGGATGGCAAAATGAATAAAGCATGAAATAAATAAGTGAATGACAGAGTGAGTGGCAGGAGATATCAAACCAAAAGGGGTCAGTTCCATGAAGCAGATAGCCAATCAGATCACATGTAACTGGAAGCAACAGGTGCCAAAAGGACTACAGTCTACGGCTGGCAGACTGAACTGACAAAGATATGTAGAGAAGGAGCTGTAAACAAACAATGACACTTCAGTGTGACTACTTTCCTGCAAAAAGAGATTTTCACTGTTTTCAAAGGAGAAAATCCTCAAATACAATTTACAAAAGTGCTAATAATGGAACACAAATCAATTTGCCTTATTTCTTTTGACTGTGCAGGGTGTCCAGCATCCCACATACTGTGCTGACAGAGTCCACTGCTGATGCAGAGTTTCACTTTGTGGGATATAAATTTACACAAACACTGCCATCAAACTTGAAAATCACAGATATCTGGACAGGCTACATTCTCAGTGATTCAGCACTTGTTCAATACAATGAGGTTGGGGGACGAGGGTCTGCAACAGAGGCAGGTGTTCAACTAACTTGACGTTTGGGGCATGGCCATGATCACTGCGCGCCACACATGAACGAAACTAATCAAAGCATTTTCTCTTGTCCAGCTCAGCTGTAGGGCCCTATGATTTCTGTGCTGCAGGAACAGACAGAATCCCTGAGGTTCAGAATAAAAACAGAATCGACCAGAAACTGCAGATCATCACAGAAATGACTAAAATGACAAGGAAATCTATTTTTTTTTAAAAAATCTGAGTTCTGTTTTGTCATTATCAGCATTTTTTCACAGCACCTAGCCTGAACAAACAGATAAAAACTAAGCTGCAATGTATTGGTGTCTCTCTCTCACTCTCTCACACACACACAGTTTTGTCAACGCCACCCTATGAAAGAGAAAGAGAGAGAGAGACAGCAGAAATGCAACCACACCGACAAGACGCGAGTTCCCTGAACACTTAGTGTCTGTATGCATAGAGCAAAAAAATGAAAAAGCTACGTGTGTTTCTGATCGAGCGCTGTAAACAAGGTGGAGCGCTGCCTGAACGTGAGAGGAGCCTCTGTCACACCCACCTGCTCCAAGTGTTCTGGCTGTGTGTGGAGGCTGTGATGCAGAAGATCAGTGCAACAAACAGTGCAATGCTGTGTTACGTCAAATCATTCATTACATTTAGAACATTTTCTTATTGATTTGTTGGAATTTTATTCATCCACCACACCATCAGTCACTCTTTCTGATGACGAAATGTGCTTCAACTGTAAAACACAGAGAAATGAAAGGACAGAACTTAAAAAATATAACAGAATCTGGAAAAAAAAATGAAAGGATTTCATAGGGCCCTACTTTGTGGCTGTGCTGGAAATACAGGACGTGATTTCACACAATCCATCAGCACTGGCTCATGTTTTACCAGTATCAACTTTTAATTTAATCCACTAATTTAGCACACTGGGAGTAAATGGTAGCAAATGGTAGTCTCTATAAGTGGTTTCTATTGCTACTCCACGTGGAAGCATGGGTAAGAGTACCGCATGGAAATGACTGAAAGCTGACCACAGACGTCTGCCAAATTGAAGACAAAGTTGATTAAACACTCACAACATGAAGAATGGCCACACCACACTCAGCCTCTACCTAGCCACTGGACTGTAATGAGTACACTCCCACATGTGTGCAGGAGCTGCTGTTCTCAAGCTGATTGGTCATTAGCTGCTACCAAACAGCCAGGGTTCAGCTGTTGCACCAAGACTTTACCAGAAGGGGGGCACAAGTATGAAAACCACCACTCCACTGTGCAGCAACAAAGACGACAGAGGGAAGGACTCCGAGATAGATGGAACACACGGAAACAGATAACAGATACTGTCGCTATAGAGATACAGATGTAAGAGTAGGTGCACAGTTACGACTAGAGAACAAACTGAAACTTGACAGAAGAAACAGAAATGTAACATAAAATTATAGAAGTATGCAGGTGTTCAGATCAGAGAAAACCTCAAGGCTTCAAAAACAGAACATTTAAGATCTGATATAGAGACACATGGTGCTCAAACATACAGCAGCTGAAAATATTTCACACTTTTCATTTTAGGACCTGTGACAGTCCATGAAGAACCCAAATCAATATGGAGATCCACACACACACACACACACACACACACACACACACACACACACACACACACACACACACACACACACACACACACACACACACACACAAAAACCATACCATACCATACGTATGCACACACGCATATACTTGTACTTCTACACATGTGAGGACCCTCACTGACATGACAGCATTTCCTAACCTTACTCACAATAACTGCCTAACCCTAACTCCTATCTAATTCTAACCTGACCCTTAAAACCAAGCCTGAACCTTTGAACAGCCTTTTGAAGTTTCAAAAAAAGTCCTTACTCTGTTGCTTTAAAACATGTTTTGGTCTTCACTGTGTAGCAAGTACAAGTACACACACACACACACCACACATGCATGCAAACAAACAACGGGTAATTCACAAGGTCGCCTTTCGCTCATGAACAAATAAAGAATGTCAGAAAGAGCTGCTCAGAAAGTTCAGTCTGATACAATTATTAACAGTGATGGCAGCCTCTGAATCTGTCAGAGAAGGTTGTTTAAAACAAGATCAACTGACCATTAGGAAGCATTCTAGTGCTTTCCACACTCCAACAGGAAGTATGAATACACTCTAAGGGAGTGACATGCAGCGACTGTCCTGTGTGGACTTTCTGGAACATAAACAAGCATGTCAAGCTGTCCTTGCCAGAAGAAGAGAGTTCACAGGTGAGTTTTCAGTGTGCAGCTAAGAAACAATGCCCATAACATGAACAATTAAGATATTTCAATACTTTTCAATGTTTACACACCTAATAGTTGGTGAGTATGTTTTATACTTTGACACTCAGGCAGCTGTGACTTTAATCCATTAGAACTGTCCTACACAGACTACATCTAGGTGGAAAATACATGATAAATCATACTGTGAAGTGGACTAAGCACACACACAGCCACACACAGGAATTCACATGACTATCAACTCAAGAAAATCATTCAGCATCTGTTCAAAAGTTGAAATGAGTGACTTAAAGCAGAGACTGCAAAAACTCATTGACAGTTCCACTTGTGATTAGTGTACCTCTTCATTTAGGTTGGACGCCAACAGGACTCCTGACACCCCGGACCCAGACAGAGCAACACGACCAGCAGCTGCTGCCGCTGCTGCAGCAGCACTCAGTGGACTAATGGCTCCTGTTAGGAAAGCACAAGACAATGAAAAGGTGAGAATCACATGCGCAAAACTTCAACAGAAACAGGTTAAAACTTACAGACTTAACATGCTGAACATCAACTCCAACAATGAAAATGTCAAGACGAACACTTCCTGTTCAATAGATTCTAAATGACAGAAACACCAGAAATACAATGTTACAGCATCAAAAAACATGCAGAGAAACTGGAATGAAGAAAAAAACAAAAAGGATATCCAAATCAGAGATGGTGATGTGCTTGGTGCCATGGTGATATGCTACATGTCATGTTAAGCTTGGTTAACCGTCAAGCTAATGAGCTGAATCAAGCTTCGTCATTATTTTGCAATAAGTAAACGACATCAACATCACCTTGATCAAAACACACATTCCTATTTAAAGGTACGCTGAGAAAGCTGCACTTGCTGCAAAACAGAATTTCCCCAGGGAATAAATGTTCATCAAAGCTGCTTTAATTCCAGTAATGAGCATTTGTTTGAGTATGAGCATGCTGTTTGCAAATTGGGTTAAATGACTCAAATAACTCATTGCTGTCCATCACAACTATGTACTCAGAGTAAGTGGGGATTATGCACTCTCCCATTTGAATGTGATTAAAAGCCAAATGACTCAGTGTAAATGTACTAGCGCATGGTGGCTCAGTGGTTAGCACTGTGCCCTCACAGCTAGAAGAGTTTTCCCAATATTCAAGGGTTCGAGGTAAATTCAATTCTGTGCATGATCAGTTACTGCATATGGAAAACATCACACAACAATGTCTGTCAAACAGATATTTATGGTCATGACTTCAATAAACATAAACTGTACTCTTTTGTGCCAATATTGAGAGAAAGTGAACTGACTCTCCATCTGTAAAGGCCTTTTTCCACTAAAATTTGGAAGCTGGTGACGTGGTAACTAGCTGAGGAACCTTTAGTTTAATGTAAGGCTCTGCTAATACAAGAAAAAACTGTGTAACAGTTACAGTAACTAACTGTCAACTGGCCAATTATAAAGATTATTTACATTCTGAACACAGAACTAAACTAAACATCTGACAACTGATCAACAATCAAAAAATGCTGTAGTATCAACCAACCATTAATGCCACACAGACAAAACCTATTTTAAGCCCTGGCACAATCAGACAACCAGAGAAGGACATGACAAGAGACATGACAGCAGCGGGACAGAAAACAGCAGAGACAGAGTGATGGAAAAACAGAATAAAGAATTTAAAAAGAAAGGATAGGTACCTCCACCCTGCGAGAGGGACAGAGAAGATGAGTAACCTCCTCCACTAGAGTAGGAAGCTAGCGCTCCAGATGGGGTACCTACAAGACAATGACAACTAGATTTAGACCAAAAACACTCATCTAACCTCGCACCAAAGAGTGCAATTAACACAAGACACCAAACAGCCTAAAGCCAGTAAAATACTTACACTGTAACAGCATTATACTAGAGTGAATAAACATCATCAATAAGCCAAACATTTATCTAAAATCACACATGTATGAAGCTGGTTTTATAGCCTGCCGGCACCAGAAAGGAACTGGAAGTCAGTTCAATCAATTATCAGGACAAACTCTGCACCGATGAGTTCAACTAAGTTAAGATAGCATACTAATATATCAACATACAAATACAATACAAAGATGGGACTTAACATGGAATGTTCCTGTTAGTTTCTTATCACAGATACCACATTTTGAGATGTCGCCATTACTTTCAATACATGCAGCCAGGTCTTTAAGAGTTTCTGTGTCACTGAGTGGAGCTCTTCACTTCAACGTCACTGAGCTGGGCAGAGCTACAACCAAAGAGAGACTGTCATGTTGTAAGTGAAAGCCGTATCAGGCTATGTGATAATATTGTGAGTAACAGACAGCCCCTCTAGAGTTGAACTACATTGAAGTAAATTAACATATGAGTTTGTATAATTCACACAGAAGTCACATGTACATGCAAGGTGCTTCTGGCGTAGCTATTGTGTATGAAGGAGTAGAACTGTTGTCTTCCAGTCAGTCTGCTCGTTGCACAACATGTCCCTTCACCAGACTCTGAAAACATTGTTCTGTTTGCACTGCAGCAACACTGCTCTTATTTATTTGTCTGGTGTATATATTCTTTGGTCAATGTGGACACTGGCAGAGGCTGTAAATACTGTCTGTGGCTGTATCCTCTGTTTACTAGAACTGCACTTATTCAAGATTGATTACAAATTATTCAAATTAAAGATTTGTGCATTTAGTTTTGCCTGAGCTCAATTTAAATAAAGAAATTAATACCAGTGCTAGTACAAGCATTCAAAAATAAAGCTCGAGGTTGATTAAATATTCCTGAAACTGACAACACTGAAAGCTTTTGATGATCTTGAACCATTATCACAGCCATACTAATGAACACCAGCAGGCTCATGACATCAAAACACATCCACCTGAGCCGACGCATGTCACTGCAGGAAGGACACACATTCCTCAGGAGGGATCTTATAAAAGGCTCATGTCTCATCTCCAACTTCAGACTGGCTCATGTACAGTATTTGTTTCTCATCCACTGCACCAATGGGATTTCTCTGTGCATCACAGTGTATCAGCATTAGTATTTAAATAATTAAATATAAATATACAATTCATTATGGATTAGATCAACATCATTTCACAGTAAGTTTCTGGAAACTCTAGTTTTGTGTACATGTTTTAGTGCTGCAGTGAACTGAAACCTGACACTAAGCAGAAACAGGAATAATACTGCTGCTGGGTCAAAGTGGCACAAATTGCCGCCATAATGTCAACTAGGATGGACCTACCTTACAGAAAGAAAATAAATAGACTTCTTTATCAAATAAAGTGCATCCTGGTTAGTGTGTGCTTTGACAGATCCACAATCACACCCGGATGAAAAAACTGTAACAAAGATGCTGGTGGCTGGAGGAGATGGAAGATATAATGAAAGGGTGAATGGAGGAGTCGTTCCACAGGACAAAGAACTGTTCTCTTTGCCTTTGCCTCCACAACCAGCTAAGCACCCTGTTCTGATTTGTTATTTCTCTATTACATAAAAAAAAACCTGCACATCTTATCGTCAGTAAGCAGTTCATTGAGGTGCACACCCGCTGCTAACTTCCTGCTTATTGACCCAGTTACTGAGCGGACACATGTTACAAGTTCATCTCTCAAAGGCTAGTATGAACAAGGGAAACAGTTACAGAAAACTAACTGTCTCAGTGCAGCGTAAATACGGCAAATGAACAATCTTATTAATGTGAACCTTGAATCTTTTAAGCATAAATGTTCTGAATGTGCAAAATGGCACAGAAAGGAACAATCTGAATTTATTTGTTGAGAATCTTTGTATGATCACAGAAAATATGGTTATACATTGTGTATACTTCTATTCACATTCAGATTGCTAAACAAACCACTGTGACAAAATGCTCTCACACAGCATCAGATGCTGCCATGCGCACCACATTGAAAACCTGCCTCCAACTGGTCTGTTGGCCATAGTCCTGCTCAGTCTTAGCTGTTCTGGCTGATGCTTCACCAAAGAAGGCTCCCCTGAGACAGACAGAGCTTAAGAGACATCAGTCGACAATAATGGAGAGATGGAAGTGATGGGCTCTTTGACAAAGCAGTCCCTCTCCATGAGCCCTGCGCTACTGACTCGCATAGGACTTGTCTGTCACCACGGATACTGACGGATGCTTTACTCACGCAGCTGATCTTATGACTTGAGTTGTTTCTAGGATTGCCCCCTAAACGTCGATGATTCGAGTCATCAGCTGACCTTGAGCCATATGTCGTCAGCTGAATCACTGCACTGGTTTTAGCTGCGTCATTGTTCACAGAGCAGAAGGAAGAGCAGGGCAGGCTGCAAACTTTACACACTCAAAAAGACCAACCACAAGACTGACTATGATGGAAGGAGAGAAGGGAGATGGAAACTGAGGGTGACTTGTGTCTGCTGGCAACTCCAGCACTAACAGGCTGGATTGTGATGTGGAGCAATCATATTACTACAATTGGCTGTGTTTTGTCTCTACTGAACTTTACTATCATCTAGTGTGTGCTATCTATTCAACCAAGGCCAAATGCCCGATCTCACAATGTTAATATAAGTGAAAAATAATTTGTGTATCCACTCCATAATTCAGATCTGCTCCAAATGTAAAGGGTCCTTCTTTGGCTCAGGCTACACCTGTCCACAGATTTTCATGATAATTTTCCATTATCCTGATGATAACAGACAAACAAATGGAAGCAAAACCATAACTGAATTGATCTGAGGTAAGGCAGCTCACACAGTTACTGTGTGCTTCTGGCTGTTAATGAATATAAAAGCATTTGTCAGGCTCTATGATCAGTGCACTGGTGATCAGTTTGTTGTGCGTTTAGACTTGTAGTGTGCAAACTGGACACTGATAGAGGTGACAGACTGATGAGAACGCATCACGGTGCTGTGGTTCAAATGTTTTAGAGGGAAAAATAATCACAGACGTGTGTGGCTGATAAATAATACCTTTTAAATCCTGCATTGACACAGTTTATGTGCATGTATACAGTGCGATTACATCTAATGAGAGCTTTGGCACTGATACAGCATAGCCGCCAAATATTTAAGGTCTGGTATATTTTGATGGTGAACAGCAGGATTTACATACAAGCATTCATACACACAGGGACTTCTGTGTTCTTGACGTTTCCTTAAAATTTTCATACAGAATGTTTGTGAGGGGGCACCGTGTGTTTTTGACCTGTGTGGCCCATTGATGAAGTCTGTGTATTGCGGGTTGCTGTTATTAGTGTTCGTCGCTGTTGTTTCTCACTGCACATCGATGTTTATTTAAGTGTGGCTTGTTTTGGAAATCCCAGAACAAGTGCCACATACAAACTGACCACTAAACAGGAGTTTTACTGCTTTGAAGCAAATTGCTTTACTTTGAATTCTGAAACGTCCCTATAGAAGCTATCGTGATGCTGTTGAACCCTCCTCGACTGTTCGTAAACAGGATCCTTTTTTTTCTCCATTATTCCGCACCACCACTCACTGTTGGAGGCCATTAAGGTCCCTTTACTCTCCCTGTTCACTGATTCGGGATGACACTTAATACACTGAACCTTTCATACAGATGCACAAACAGAGGTGGAGTGGACAGGGTGATGTATTGGTCAGAATGATGCTGAGCCATAGAGGTGTGTCGTTCCCAAGAGAACCGTCTTTGGCTTCACATTTACTGCCTCGGGTTTGCCCATGACAGAGGTATGACTGAGCACCACTGCTAGCACAAGAAAGACCTTGAGAGGGGTTTGCATTCAGTGCATGAAAGGGGCCACAGGTGTGACAGTAAAGTATAATGGATTACACAGAAGAAGAGATGAATGGATGTGATGGATGAAGGCCGAGGTGGATTTACCCAATAAAGAATGATCCTTGTTGGCTGACTCCCCGTCTCCAGTAGGAAGGTCTGGTCTGGTGTAATCTCGACTCTTATCATTGTTGTATTTGACGTTGAGGTTGACCAGTTTACTGAAGTCTATCCGCAGAGTACAGCATGAATTATAGATGTTCTGTCCATCCAAAGACTGTGTAGAGGAAGTGAAGCAGAGAGAAAGACTCAGTGTAGTGTTTTAACATATTTACATTTAGTTGTTTTATGCCAGGATTTTTGTTGCCAATACTGACATTGATACTTAGGAGTTTAAAAAAAGTCTCACAACCATGTATCAGCCGATACTACAGTAGTAATCTTTTTGGACATGAACAAACAGTCTTGATACAGATCCCTTTTTTTGAGATACAAACTAATCGGGACATACTACAATTATGAATCGGTCAGGCCGATATATCGGTCTAGCTCTACAGCTAAGAATGTTAAAAGGCCTGAAAGTGAGGTATCTGCTGCCTAATCTGAATGTTGGGCACAAACAGGCAGAATGACAAAGGAGACCTCTGTGAAGTCACTGAGTTTAACCAAAAATGTTAAGAATTCCTTGTAAAGCAGACAGGAGGTTATTGTTCTACCAATACTGGATATGGAGTACATGAAAACCTATTATTATCATTATTAAATCATAAAGAAATACACTTTCTGCAGACACACTACCAAAGCCTCATGGAAACTAACTGTTGAATGCCAACAACAACAACAACAACAACAACAACAACAACAACAACCGCTCTTACAATTTTCTACTGGTTGCTGGTTTAACGCCTATAATTGTCATATGTGTGTGTGATCCTACCAGTTTAGCTTGCTGTGCATTGACTGGGTCGCTGAACTGCAGAAGGGCCTGAAACTGGTTGTTCTTGGTGAAGGTTATAATCTTCATCACTGTCCCAAACTTACTGAAAATCTGGAAGAATCACAGAATTCACAGAGAATACCAGAAACATATTTGAACAACCAAACTTCATTTATGACATTGCAGCTTAAACTATGCTGACACACAATCCTTATCACAATTAGAGGTCAACAAAATGTGAGAGGTGGCAGTGATCATCGTTGAAATGTTGATTTCTCATCTTTTCCTCTCCAGAGATGCTCTTTTTTGCCTTATAGATGCTGTTTTTTATAAAGAGAAGAAGGTCCAAACATATGAAAAATGTAAAACTTGACTATGGGGCTCTGCACATCAGTCAGAAAGGGGGATCTAAATAATGTGTTCATGTTTTACCTGTTGTAAAACATCCAGAGTCACAGGATAAAACATGTTGTCAATGATAATTCGCAGGACAGGGCTGGGGGGTGGAGCTAGGTCCAAAACTCCAGGGTCAGAGGATGGAGAGCTTCCATCCTGAACTGCTGACACTGCCTGCAACACTGCCTGGGCCCTCTGGGTGGGCAGAAAAAACAATAAATACATCATCACCGGGGTAGGCCATCAGTCCAACCATGGTTTGGTTGCAGTATAGTGTGTGGTGTTTAAATAAAGTATATCTAAGCATATACCTGGTTCAGAGCCGAGTCTGTTTTCAGTTCCTTGTGGTTGGAGTACTGGATGAAGACAGGAGTGTTCCTGACCTTCAGAAAATAAGATCCATAAAACACAGTTGAATCAGTTGCCCTTACAGCAAGAACAGAATTACTAATAATGTGTGACTTGAATGGACACTGATGTATTTCAGACCTGTGGTGTGACAGCTGTGTAGTAGTTCACCATAGTAATGGCTGCTTCCTCTGTACCCAACTCCAGAAACGCCTGGAAGCAGACCGTAACGTTGAGATTTAGCAGGACAGCAAATCACCTCCAGGACAATGACTGTGTTTACATGCACAAAATAATAAGGTTTTTGCCCTCTTTGTAACAAGACAGTATTTGTACAAAGCTGTTTACATGGCTCATGAAAATGAATATTCCACTAATACTCCCGTGTGCATGCAGCCATGCAGACTCTGCTTAACAAACACAACCTCCCTCTTTCATTAGTTCAGCAACCTTCTTGGAAAGGTCAGCGTTGCAATATTACACATATCCATAAACCTGCTGATATCATTTCTTTCAGCATGTTTGAAAGTAGGTGTGTTTTTCCTTCTCAGCAGAAATGTGGGCTTTTCTTTTGTGCATGCATCTCTAACCCAGCTTTGCAAACTGTCAGCAAGGGAATATGCTGTTTACATGACTCGTATCAAATTTGGAATACTGTCATATTCAGAATAATAGTGGAATGTTAGTGTGCATGTAAGCGTAGTCACTGTGCTTTTCCTGTTTCATCCTCATCCCAAAATACTGGCTGATGGTGTACAGTTCTGTTTGTTTTACCTGGTTTTTGCCCTTCAGCATCAGTATATTGGTGACCTTTCCAAAGGGCAGCCCCAGAGCAATGACTTCGGTCTCTGACACTTCATTGGGAAGTTTCCTGATGTGGAGAACTCTGGAGGGAGGGGATTCGTCCAGACGCTGTTTTTTACTGTCACTGCCGTTTGCTGAACATGGACACACACACACAGACAAATCAGTAAATCATCATATGACACCACAACTCCAGATCAAAGCTGAAGCATATTCAATCAGAACAAGATAAAATAAAGCACAAGTGCAAACACTAAACTTAATAGTGACTAAGCATCATTTAGGTGCTTCAGTTTCAGGTCCTGCTATTGCTCATGCTGGCTCAGTGTCACACTGAGAGCCATTGTTAATGTTAGTAACACCTGTGCTTTTCCTACTGTGACCTGTCAAAACAGCTGCTGTGAAAATTGCCTTTTGGTGGATTATTCTATCATTGGGTCAATAGAAAAATAACCTGAAAATATGGCCACAAACAGCAACTTGTAGGTTCAAGCCCTTGGCACACAGCAGAGGGAAGCAGCACAACTGGTCAAAATGAAAGCAGCGAGCAGCAACAAGCGTGTTTCAGGCTTCACAACGGTGAGAAAAGTCCCTTCGGCCAGTTACCTTCTATTGAAACAAGGTGTAAGACTGCGTACCACCTAAATTGGTGAAATTCTGTCCACTGGGTTTTGAGGTACACGTTTTTGATATTCATGGTGCCCCCTTTGGGTTGGGCTCAAAATGCTCTGGTAGGCCTACTCTTAAACACAGCCTAAATATATGCACCCAGATGATGATTGGATAAATTGTTAATGAGCTATGCAGGCTGATGGCGGCTGTGTTTTTCAACCTTGCGAATTGATTACAGAAATGTATATCTTAGTCCCACAGTGTCATACACTTACTTTGTTTATTTTATTCACATTTAATATCCAATATGTTCACAATAGGTTTCTAACATATAGTAACATCACATGATTCTAACATTTTACAGGTTTCTGGTCTTCTGTGCAGGTATGTCATTCACTGCCAGACAGCCTCTGTCATGTCTCGACCCATCTGGGTTCAGGTACCATGATCAGACCTTTGCTTCCTGACCACTTCCCCACGCACTAAAAATGTGGATTCCAGCTTTAAATGATGGTGGGTTGTGTTTGCTGATCCAATGCTAGTTAACACTGAACATACCGGTCATGGAGTTGGGGCTGCTACCGTACATGTTGAGCTCATCTGAGCCTCTCTGGAAAATCAAGAAAAATAGGAAAAGAAATTACACTTTCATTTTCATTCCAACTTCTGACAAATTCTAAAACCATTACCATTATAAGCACAGTGAGGTAACACTACTACCAAAAATATGTCAGACATTACACTGCATAGTCTCTGTTTGCCTTACTGAAAAGCAATGCTAGAAAATTACAAACATATAAATCACAAATTATTTTAATGGCTTGACTTTTTGCTTAATGAAACTACACCCTCTGTCATTTATTACTATCCAACAAAATTCAACCACGTTATCTTATTGTCATTTGTGGACAGTATCATGTAGATATGACAAATGCAAGTGTGTTAAGGTAAAAACAGTAAAACATAAAGAGTGCTTGCCTTCACACCAACCGCAACATCACTGCCAGTGGACACAACGCAGGGAGATGAAAAACAAAAGAAAAACAGAGAAGGTAACGTTACATAATATTCTAAAGAAAATGCAATTACTTAGCTCAAAAGGAAAGACTGGTGCTGTTAAGAGCCTGGATGAAAAACGATGAGGAACAACAGCTGAACAACTCAGCGACATTTTGAGGGAAAATCATGAAATATAGAGGTTTAAATGTTAAACTTTTCCACAGTCCTGGCTCTTAATGGAAAAGCACATTTAGCCTTAACACTTTCACAGGTTCAATAATTCAGCAAATCTTTGAATTACTTCAACAGTGATATTGGTTATGTTTGTCAATGACGTCCAATGTTTGGGAACACTCTACCTACAGATATCAGGGAGGCCAGCTCACTAAATAAGTCAGCTAAAAACTCATCTCTTCACTTTAACCTTTAGCTAGCTAAGACTTCCTGAAGCAGGTCTCAAACCCTTGCGCTTTGCCTCACATTTATGTTATACAGCACTTCTTTGAAAATGTTGTATTTTACTTGATTTTATGCATTCTACTTTTAACTTTATTTTATTATTACTCTTCAGGGGGTTTTATTCTCCATCTTACGTTGTGCACTCTCTTTATAAAAGACTGTGGCGTGTGTTTTTTAACCTTCACAGCATCACAACAGGGTGTTTTCTTTGCAGGGCAGCGTCAGGCTGTGTCTGCCACAGATGACACCAGCAGTAAGGTTAAACCCCTGGGAAGATGTTCTGGGGTAGGCTGAAACAGGCTTATTTTGGTTAATCGAGCCTGGTGGTGAATCTGTGTCTGTCAGGAAACTGGGAGACTCTGTTATGCTCGTTTGCCTCAGATGTGTTGATTGGTAGAGTGTGCACATGAGGAAAAATACTGCCTGAGCTCTCACCTATTAAGTCTCAAATTGCTGACCGCCGCTGTAGTAAAGGAATAAGAAGAGTGTGGAGACCCTTGCTGCTTCCATTCTCATTCTCACCCTCAATTATTCATATCTTCATATCCGATCTTTTATGCAAACCCCTTAGTGAATGTGATTTCTTTGTTGTAAAGCACTTTGAGCTGCAGCTGTCGTAGAAATAAAGTTTATTATTTGCATCCTCTTATGTTTCTCATAACTACTGACTTACAATACTTTGTCCAAGGCACATCAATGACAACCAAAACCATTATGACCATACCCAAAATCAAACTGGAGAACTAAATAACAGCACTATTACCTCTTACATATTTGAAACCTTGCCACGCAAATATAAGACTTCAGCTATTCAACAGCGTTTCATTCTTCTCTAACAAATAAATGCCTTGTGCCGTGTTTGATTTCGTCATTTTGTTATTCTGTAACGTCTCATGCGCGATCACTCGATGGTGCACCTGCACAAATGTTAATATGAATTCACCTGATCTCGTAATGGAATAGCTGACGTTTGATACAACAACGATAAGCCGGCGGAGGTAACGTGTAGCTTCAAACAAAGGACCCTCAGAAAGTGACAGATGCGCGTAACATGCCGGCGATTACATGATTCATTAATAAGAAATAGGCTTGCAGCTTATTACACTCGCGTTAATAATAATCCACAACAACTGTCGCTATTCATCAAACACACAAACATTCAACGCACACATTTCACTCTAACCGGTGGCGACATTAATGTAGCTAACGTTTAACCTTACGTTCATCTTACGCATGAGAGAAGTTAATATATACTGAACTGAATAACGACCTTTCGCCAACTAACTTGCCAATTATCATATTGCCGAAGATAGAGGACCCACATGAGACGTAATGTATGGTCAAGTCATGTTCTCTCATAAATGTGCGTTTCCCCACAAGCAAGACCACATTAAACTATCACCTTCTGGACTGGGGCTTGGTGTTGTTGGCTAGCTAACGTTGTGCTGTTCGCAATATACAGTAATGTTTAAAGGTTCCTCCGGAGCTAACAGTTAGCAGATCTTACATTGAGCACAGGGGACGGCACCTTAAACCTGTGTCATATGCACAGCTGTCGGAAGTGCAGCCAAAAGCTATAGTTGTAATATAAACAAATTTACCCGTCCATTGCAGCTCTTTGTCCTCTTCTGTCTGTTGATATTTCAGCACACTTCGATGCCTAGACAGTGTGTGCAAAATGGGGGGTTCTCCTTCTTCTTCCTCTTCTTCTTCTACTACTTATTTATCTTCTTCTGTTAATGGCTATTGGCTACCAACAGTAATGCTAGATATAGTACCGCCACCTTCTGCGTAGGAGGGTACCTCAGCGAGTGACTGGCTTACACAAAATAGTGCAACGAGTGCCATTTGGTAAATTGCGTTCATAGCAAAATGTTGTCTTCAACTACACATACACTCCTACACGTGTTCACATATAATGAACTCTTTTAAGTTGCAGTTGCACACTTTTTTGTGTAAATTGGACTTCCTCTCTCTTCTGCCTTCTTTCCACATGTCACATGGTCAACAAACACCACAGCAATTCTTGTTTGTGTGTAGTGAGGTGTGGCTGTGTTCATATTTCTTAGGATTACATCAAATCGGTTTCTTCTCTGCAGACTTTACATGCACAATCACCCATTTATGACTTTCTCAATTTGTCTAGCATGCTTCTTTAATGCCTAAAATAAGACATCAAAGCAGAGTTATCTAAGTAAGAAGTGCATAACAGTCAGAATATGTAAGCACATTTTCAGACCTCTCAACCACAGTAACATGCACAACAATAAGGAAGCTCATTAACATCAAATCTGCTGAGTGAGCACAAAATAAATCTGAGCGATCATCACTCTTCAGGTAATAGTTGGTGCCAAGCACACATTTGTGAAGGAAAAGCAATATGAATTCACAAATCTGATGACAATTTGATCTAAAATATACAGGCTGCTGTCAGTCTGAAACATCACAAATCTGAAGACACCTTTTGTATCACCCTGATGACACAAAGTAGAAAGGATTTGTGTGTGTTGTTGGAGTGGTCATACAAACAAAGGAAAGGGAATCAGATAAACTAGAGTGCAGGGGTGTAACTATAGGATAGTTTGTCTCATATAGTGTTGTACAGGATGTCTGGTTCCACATGTGACTTTCTTCCATTCAATATTCCCTTTGAACTGTTAAGTATGTTCAACACACTCATGCTAGTCAACTCACAAATCATGCTATTTGGGTCAAGGCTAAAAAATGCTCTCTGGACTGTAAGTAGGCAAACGACCCAGAGATCTTTAACAGACTGACTCGTATGGCTTTCCATTTTTGAGCAAGTGACTGGATTGAAACCTACATGTGGATGTGTGCAGCCGGCTGCATGGTTCAACACTCACAGGCAGTTTGAAGGACAGAAGGGACAGCCATACAAACATGGTGTTCTGTACCCTGTGATGTAACTAAATACATTTACTCATGTACTACACTGTACTTCTGAGGTACCTGTACTTTACTTGAGTACATATTTTGTGTTTTTTTTGTGCAGATTCTACCAAACAGTATGTAGAATACTGGAAATAGGCATCATCTTGACCAACAATAAATGCTGCTGAGAGGAATCCCTGTATCTGTATAACTCTTTGTAAATATGTGTGTGTGATTTCATAAAGTAAGTCCAAGTACTAACATACATGTATATGCATATATATGTATGTTTTTAATTTATATTTTTTGACACATCCAGCCCAATGATTTATTTTGCTTATACTTTAATATACATTGGTACATTGCTGATAACACATGTAACAGAGTATTTTTACATTGGTTTATTGCACATTTTTAATTGTAGTTATTACACTATAAAGGTTCTGAATACTTCTCCCACTATTGTCTATAAGCACAGCCCATGACCTTCATCCCAGTTTGATCCACCGTGTCTGAGATATGTGACAGGACATAGAGTATGTGTATGTCCTGTCCTACATGTCCCACTACTGATGACCTCCTGCTCCTACTCGCTGTATTGCAGAACCTTTCTTTAAATCAAAGACCATATCAAATATGCATTTGCTTTTACATGCAGTATATGCAAAGTTAATATGAAATTGTCTATGATCACATTAAATATAAATCATTGCCGGAGGATAACAAAACCAAATCCACAATTGGTAACATAATTTGTGTCAGAATTACTGTTAAATTATTGACAAATTTATGTGGATACAATCATTGTGAACCTTAACCTTAAAAGGTTGGTTGTATCTTTCTCCAGCGATATTACTGGTGCTAGACTTAAGACTTCATTTCCCATGAACATATAAATGCATTGGAGGTCATTTTTCTATCCTTTTCGAACTCTTGACATTATCCCAATAGCTCACACAAATGGGACACAGTGTTTATAACAGTTTTACAAATGTCTCAAGCCTCATGTGGCAGAAACAGAACTTCATAACATCTGATCTCCATTATTAAATAGGTGGAACGCTTTGTTGATCTTTCCCCTCAGCACACAGGGTTAATGGGCACACCCCTCTTGGGTTCATAGGGCGTTTTCCTGGTAACCATCTTAATGCAGTCTATGATTGGACAGACGCTGAGGCACAGAGTGCAGCCCGTACAACTGTCAGTCACCATGGGAAGGTGGGTCTCCGGGTCGAACTCTATAGCCTGGAAAGACAATAAGCAAGACACGTTTCACAACTGAGGCAGATAAGTCTTAAAAACATAGACAACTAGCTTTATCTAGCAGACAGACAGACGTACCTGGTACCCAGAGTCATTGCAGGTCATGTAACATTTACCACAGTTGATACACATCTCTTCATCTATCAGAGCCTGGACCTGAGAACATGGGGGGGGGGGGGGGTCATGATTATGATCAGTTTATATTCATTTTATCTTGGTACTACAGCTGCTGTCACCTCATGAAGACTCACTGTAACACTGCAGTACAAGTTTATATTATAACCTTACATAAGACAAAAAACGGTCTGTGGTAGAGGCAGCCTTTACTCTGCTGACTACAGGTGATTACCATATCAGAACCTCACACATTTTTTATCTATTGATCACGAGAACTGCACTCCAACTGTACCAATTTATTCTGAAAATGTAAAAGGGCTACAAAATGTGAGAAACAAATAAGTACCTGCTCCATGTTGTTCAGTTCCTGGTATGCTCCAATGTAGCGCAGCGCTCTGGCTATCACATCCTACAAATACACCATCACCAAACACACACACACACACACACACACACACACACACACACACACACACACACGTATACACAGTATGCATAAATGTTTTATTGGTTAAAAACGTATTTCATAGAACAAAGCATAATACATTCAAAGAAATAGTGACTGTGTGCATGTGTGTGTGTGTGTGTGTGTGTGTGTGTGTACCTTGACAGCAGGAACAGGCTTTTTGGGTGTGCTGACCCGGGTGATCTTGGCCTCCATCTCATCAGTTTCACAAGTGTCTCTGAGCTTTTTCTTGTACTCTGCAATGGCTTCTGTCCTCTGCTGGAGGTATGGACCAAAGCTAGGGAGGCTCTACACACACACACACACACACACACACACACACACACACACACACAGAGGAATGCACAAAAGTCAAATGTTTAGAGGAAAAATGAGGTAAACCTTCTACTGAACTAAGTGGCTCAGTCAGTGTTTTCAGCTATAATAATAATAATACAGTAGTAATGGTGATAGAAAACTGGTGGGAGTAAACAAAAGCTGCAGTACTATAAAATCAGATATGGTGTTGATGTCAGTATAACTGCTATGAAGATGTTCGGGATAAACCAGGAGATATGAATGAATATTTGAATTATCAGTGTGAGAAAGACAAACAGCTCAGACAAAGGTTCTGTCTCAGGTCTGTTTAGTCGTTCCAGTATTCACAGGCACTCACTTTGGGCTTTCCCTCACCTCTGCAGGGTAGGAAAGAATATGGAGGGAGTTTTCAGAAATATCCAAATCAGTAAGATTCAGTTACACAATAGAAATCTCACACAGAGCTAATTTCACTGTCTCCAGACTTAAAAAAAAATGAGCCAAGCTCCTCTGAACTCTGCTGGCACGACTATGGACAGGTGTGTACTTTGATTCATATCTGTCCACAAGGCCTCCTGGACAGAGATGTACAATTCAGAAACAGTTTGATTATTATGAACATAAACATTTCACCATGCCCTGTTGTTGCATGCTGGGGTTTAGGGCCGTGCAGCTGGTTGGCTGCTAAGAGAATGATTGGCAGTATTATTGGTAGTAGGTAGTGGTACCTTTCCAACCAGATCTTCCAGTCTGGGCACTGGTTTTCCCTTCTGATGTCTCTCTGTTGGAGGTGATTGACCATCCCAGTCCTTTAGCTCCAGGCTCTTCAGGTACAACAGAGCCTTCAGACCTGAACACACAGATCCATAATGGTATCATCACATCACTCTGGAGGGTTGAGAGCATACAAAGTGTGTGTACATGACTGTTTAGACCTGGATAAGAAACTGTAACAGTTACATACCCACACAATAATCCTCAATCACTGTGAAGTCCTGGTTCTGTACTGCACTGCACACCTGTGGAAATTAGACACAGACAGACAGCAAGACATGTATGAAAGAGTTTCTTTTCCTTCAAACCATTCCAAAAGGCACTGACATTAAAGTCCGATTTGACTTAATTATAAATTACCAGAAGAAACCGTTACTTCAGTCTCACCCTGCTGTTCATCACAGTAAGATTATCACCTGTAACACTGAGGCTCCGGCATGAAGGAACTGTAGTCCACTATCTGCTGAGTCGATACCTCCAGTGGCCAGAATTGGGAAACCAGGAATAGCTCTAGCGATGGCTGACACTGCTCTGAGAGTGATGGGTCTGATGGCATTACCTGCACACATTGTTAATATCACTTAGTGCTTGGGAGACATGCCTCAGTAAGAGCTGGCTCAGTGTGTACACCATGTGTCCCTTTCATTTATTCTTTTAAAGGATAATACTGGTGTCTTTTCATGTTACCTGAAAATCCTACACCTAAGGTCCATCCCACCAATCAGCACACTGAGATCTGATATTTGCTTATGATTGGTGTCCACAGCTACAGCCTTATGTTTGGGTGAAAGTTATGTTATTATTACGTTACAGAAACTCTTCCTTCATTAGTTTGTTGTCAGTCTGTATTTATGTATTGTGTCACTATCAGCTGTACCTGTGAAAACAAAGTTAAAGAGTTCCAGTGTTTGAAAGAACGACCCTGAAGATCATTTTCATGTTCATCAAGGAATATTAGAAGTGCAATACTTATTCTCTAGAAGCAGCCATCTATACTGTACTGGTAACTAATAGTTACAAGGGAGTGTGTGTGTGTGTGTGTGTGTGTGTGTGTGTGTGTGTGTGTGTGTGTGT
>JBBMOE010000098.1:259298-319794 GCA_037975065.1 Chaetodon trifasciatus | reverse complement strand
CGTGTGTGTGTGTGTGTGTGTGTGTGTGTGTGTGTGTGTGTGTGTGTGTGTTCACATCAGTACCTTTCTTGCTGGCTGAGGCCACCATGGGCAGAAAGTCTTTGGACGTGAAGAAGCCCTGATCCATGGTTAAACCCTGGAAGATTTTAGCTCTGTTGGCCTGAGGGAGACCTGGAGCCACACACACACACACACACACACACACACACACACACAAAAACACATGCATTGAAAGAAAAGAGTGTGTTTTCTAAAACTGTTTGGACATATCTAATTGTTAATGCGGCAGCACAGATATTTTGCTAGAATGTAGCCCTCACCAATCCCAATGAAGACAGCCTTAAATCCTTCCTCTTTCAGGGACGTCAGAGTCATTCCATTCACACCGAGACCCTTCTCACACACCACCTGGTGTGTACACACACAAACATTGCTTTAACAAATGATCAGAAAGCTCTTAACACATTACTATTGTCTTAACATCCATGAATGTATAGTATCATGAATAAACACATATTATTTATCTTTGTTCATTCTCTGTCAAATGTGGTACTGAGAATATGTTTTAAAGGTTTGGTATTGTATTTCAGTACACGCTGAGTCCATTAGGGTGATTAAAAACCAAACAAATCTAACGACCAACAGAAAGCTTCATAGCTGAACAGTATGTGCAATACGTACTCCATCATTTTACAGTGTGGGCAGTTAAGGCACTTAAAAAACTGTGTGAGTGTGATTGGATTACCTTGACTCCTAAGTCCTTCATCAGGTCTATTTCAAACTGGACAACCTCATAGGGAAGCCGGAACTGAGGGATTTCTGAGGTGCTGCAGGGAGGCAAACATATTAGATGAATGCTGAATTTCCCTTAATTTAACATATATTTCTCCTCCTGCCATCTTTTTTCTGCCATGAAAAATTGCTGAAGAGGATTTAGGAGTTATTCTCTTGTCAACATTGTCAACGAGTCTTTCTCTCTCATTTCCAGTTTGGACCATTTTAAACAGCCCTGCAGTCAGTCCTTCTCACAGAAACCTGGACTTGATTCAGTACACCCACCAGTTTCAAGACTATCCTGCTACACGTCCTTAGATTATACAACATGGGCTAATATACTTCACAATCTTTGATTTGACATGGTTCATGGTTCCTCAGTGCCCTGCCATGTTTTTACAGCGACAGTTTCATTGGGGTTTGTGTGTGTGGGTGTCTGGGGGCGTGTTTGGGAATGGGCGTTGTACAGACTTTACTTGTTTTTATCTTTTGTTAAGCACCTTGAGTTGCATTCTATGTATGAAAGGTGCTATATAAACAAAGTTTGATTGATTGATTGATTATAGTATGATACTGATGACATGTTACCTCAGGCCTCCAGTGTACTTCTGTTTCTCAAATATGGTGATATTATCATATCCAAGACGGGCCAGGAAGGAAGCACAGCTGATTGATGCTGGGCCACAACCAATCAGAGCTATGGGGGTGTGGTAAGACTCTGGCATCTCACTGGCTGGTGGGAGCTCAGGATTCCTGATCTGAGTAATGCCCATCTTACTAAACACCTGGGAAGACACACACACACACACACACACACACACACTTGAAATAATATACTTTTCAAGCCCTTTAATCATCTGCATTCATACATAACACTAATAGAACCTTATTGACTCTCTTTTACCATGCTTTTATTGAATCTGTTTCATCTTCTTGCCTGGTGTGCTGGTTTAGCAATCTGTCTCTTAAAAACAAGAAGTCCCTCAGCCAGTAGTCAATAGTTAGGTGGTCTAGTAGGCTGATAGGAGAGTCACATCTTAACCCTGAAACCCTCTATACCAGGCAGTTACAGAGGATAGCTGGTTCCATTCTGCAAGATGGCTCCCACCCACTACATGAGGAATTCCAGCCCTCCCTTCTGGCCGCAGATTCAAACTGCAAGCCTGTAAAACAAAGCGGCATAAAGAAAGCCTTGCCCCCTCTGCCATTAGGGAGATAAACAAAATGAAATAATGACAGCTGCTGCCGCATCTTCTAATCCCTCCCATTCAATAGGATGCATTACTTGCACTTTCCCTTTCACTCCTGCTGTGATTTTGTTTTATTATGTGTACCATTTATTTTATTATGTGTACTATTATGTGTATGTGCACTGTGTCTCACACGTGTCTTACATGTCTTGTCTGTCATGTGTGGAGAAAGTCATCTCACTTATCTGTACACCAAATCTACCTCCGGGTATAAATAAAGTAATCTAACTCCCAACACAGTGTGGCTGACTTTAAAGTGAGCCTATGTAACTTTTGCTAAACAGCGGCCATGGTGACCACAGTAATAACACGATGATGCTTAATCTTAAAATAAAGTACACTGTATCGCTACTACGTACGCTACTAAGTAAAATAAAACAAAAAAATCTTAAGTCATTGTTCACTTACACACTGACTCAGTAATGAAATTTACACAGCATGAGCTATCTTAAGTCTGCTAGCATTAGCTAAAATTAGCCACCATAAGTTAGAGGTCATACAAGACGAAGGCTGCATCAACAAAACTACATAAACCAAATCATTATTGTATTATTAAACCTAAAGCTAAGTGTTGTTTGTATGGATTATTATGTTGTTATGTGACATCAGCACAGATAAGAGTGTCAGAGCTATGTGTCTGCATGCATTATGCTGAGTAAACATTTTTTGAGCCCTTAAACAACATTTAAGTGCAAAAATACAGGCATACTCATCAGCCTTATAAATTAACTGACAGAGACATGACTGTAACTCATTACAGTGTGGTCATCTGAGTAGTTGGTGGCTATTAACGTCAACAGTTTAGGTTTTCAAAGGAACTTCTGCAAATGGTTTTATTAGCCTTTATGTTTCAAACAGAAAACTTGACAACTATAAATGTTGTACCTCTGTAGCAAACTGCTGTAACCCTCCGATATTAATGGGTCCCTCCTCAGAAGCATATAAGTTGCAGCCCCCCACACACAGCTCTGATGTGGGACAAACCATTCCACAGGTCAAACCTAGGGGGTTGTCAGACAGGATGGTCCGTGCTGCTCCATAGTAGTTCTGATGTGGGCACACACACACATAGATACACACACACATGAATAATAGATCATGACATTGATACTGCAACTTACAATTTTCTGTATATTTTACAAGTCTTCATCCATTGTTTGTTCTTTAAAATCTTCTGAGACATGGATGCATGAATGTGTTTGTGTGTCTATACTTTACAGTACCTTATTAGAGATGCTTGTAATAAATGACTTTATGTCCAGGTTAGTGGGGCAACTCTTCTGGCAGGGAGCATCTGCACACTTTAGACACCTAAGCACAGATTTTACTTTTATTTGACAGTTTAACCAAGCTGTAAGACATTCTTGTTTCAAACTGGTCAGACTGGTCCAAGAAAGCAGCAAGCATCAGGGTACACATGAAGCGAAGTCATCACGGAATGATGCATTGATAATGATTTTCAAACTAATGAGATATTAAACTTTTTCATTCTACATTAAAGCACAAACCACACAGCACATATGAGGATGATGGGAATGCCGTTAGTTTTGCAGGTATTTAGCCAGAAAACCAAAGAACTGGACAAATGAAAACTTTAAGTTCACACTGGCACTAAAGGAAAAGTCAGAGGATCATCACAGTCAGTAGGGTCGCCCCATAGCCCCAACATAAAATTCATGACAATGTAGGCAGTGCTTGCAGAGATATTTCAGTATGTACCAACACCTGCAGCAGTAACACATTGCCTGCAGGTGGCACAAGTATTAAGATTATAGCAGCTATTACTTCTTTACCTGTAGGAGGCAACATCAATGCGTCTTCATCTGCAGTTCTAAACTGATGTGCTATTAGGCTCCTTGGTAGGTGCAGAATTGGAGTGTTAATGACCTGAGAGCTCTTCCTAATGCAGAATCTTTAGCCTGCTAAATGCCACTAAGTGTGTGTTAGAAATCAGCTGAAAGTGGGACTTTGAAAACAGCAAACAGTCATTGATTCTCACCTCATTGCTTCTCGTAGAGCTCCACGCTCGCTCAGCGTCGTGTGTTTGATATCATCAAAGTTGTTCTCTAACTTCACACAAGACTGACAGACAAAAAGAAGATGCTATTGACCAAACCACACAGCCAAAGCCAAGTGTGTGTGTGTGTGTGTGTGTGTGTGTGTGTGTGTGTGTGTGTGTGTGGTATATCTTACGTCACAGCTCCTGTCATGGTTTCTCTTCCAGTGTTTCTTTTCCTTCTTCTTGGTCGCCGTGGATATGGTCTGAGCATGAGTCTTCACCCTGGGATTCAGAGTCAGGATGTTCTGTACAAAAGGAGGTGACACACATGTTCACATCAATACAAATGCTTGAGTCTTACACTCTGACAGACACAAAGAGAATCGCATCATTCTTAGGCTCTGTTCAGTGATTATGGGTTAGCTACTCCTGACAACAGATTTCATCCTTTGGCTAACCAAAAGTTTTGGAATTGTGGAATAAACTGAAACAATTAATGTTGCTGTCTGTTAGTCATGAACTGTTACTGTTATCTATAGCACACAGAGACAGAATCTGAATCTGTGTCTATGGAACATTCTGGGGAGTTTGCTTGTTTGAAAGATGATAAGATAGTGATGAGCTGCCAGGTCAATGCGCTGAGGTTATGTGACCTGTGGCATGGACGCAGAAAAGAATGATTAATGATCTCCCATATGAGATTACAACAGGAAATATATCCAGTTAAGATAGCAAGATGCTCTCTGATTTCAGGGATACTTTAAGACCACTGAATGGCTGCTGTTTGATTTTGTCCTGTGTGAAATGAGCTGCTTTACTCTAGAGCATATTAATGTGTGATATATGTTGGTCTGGAGATTAGTTTCACATTAAAAAGTCACTTTAATCAACCAAACAAAACTTTTAGTAGTTTAATGTGACTGACTTGTGTTCTACTGGTCCAATTTGAGGCCTAATACCTAACAATGCTATCAGTAAGATAAATCTGTATATTTAAAACAGATCTCATCAACCTACCATCATCTTCAGTTTGCTCCCAATATTAAAATGAGGTGTTTTCATATCTAATTTCCAGTAGTTAAATATCAGGTTTCTTTATACTTTCAACCCATTTTAAAATTCAGAAAAGCTAATGAGAAAGGCAAACAACAGTAAATACTTTAAAGGTGTGTGTGTGGACCATGTATGTTCAACATAGGGAGCAGCACATAAACTCAGTGTCAGTGTTGATGTTGATGTTCTGCGTGTCATGCCATCACGGATGTTTGACTGTAGGTCCAGTCTATTTGTGCAGATTATTCAGTGGTATCCATGTGGTCACTGACAGAGTGTGACTTCACTATTCAACTCAGTCCTTCTGCCTCTCGTCATCCTGATACATGCTATTTTGCAAGCTTTTCAATTTTAATCGACATATTTCAGCAATGACTTCTCTTGTATTCAGAGTCATAGATGTATTTAATTCCAATTCCAATTCAGGCATAAATTGCATCTTAAATCTTATTCTTAGCCCTTAGTAGGTGTAAAGTCCTCCATTAAATAGCGGCTGGCACTGTGCATTGTTTTGAAAGGTGGGACAACTTGGAGGTGAAAAGGAGACAATTAGGCACGAGAGACAACATGGTAATAAACATTGAGTTAAAGGTCCAGTGCATAGGATTTAGGGGGGTCTGATGGTAGAAATGGAATATAATATTCACAAGTATATTTTCATTAGTGCATAATCACCCAAAAATCAGAATTGTTGCATTTTTGTTACTTTAGAATGAGAGCGGGTCTGCTTCCACAGAGTCCACCATGCTGCACTGCCATGTTTCTACAATAGCCCCGAATGGACAAACCTAGGGAGACCCTTTGGCATTTTTAACAGCCACTGGAGGAGAGGATGAGGTGAGAGAGGGGATATTCAGTTGTAATGTGTCCTTTAAGAATAGTGCTTTTCATTGATTGGCTGCATGAAGTGAGAACGTCATTTTCTGGACTTTACATCAGAGAAGTTAAGATTAACTGTCTCTGTGCTGAATCCAAACTAACTAATTTCAACATATTGTTCAGAGTGGACTTTGCACCCTAACTTAAGAGAGAACTTGGACCTTACTTTTCCCATAATGCAACTCAGTGTTGTCCATTTGACCTTTCATGTCTCATAAATGTCCATTTCTGTCAAAGCTCACACATGCTGTTTGTAGCCTAGGCTTTCTGTTAAGAACTTTAAGTTTCTAAACTAAAGCCCAGGTAATCTGAAGACATCATCACCACAGAAGACTTGATACAACAGAGCAGTACTTCTCATGTTGAATGAACTGAACTCCATGTATGAAAGTAGTAGAAAGGCCTCTAATCCCCAAAAACCTCTTTTGAATTCTTTCTCCCCCTTTGATACTTGTCAACGAGACTGTGGTGTTTCTGCTTGCAATGTAAAGTTTTTGAGTTTCTATAAATTGAGGTAGTTACTTTAAAAAAGTAATCTGACTTCCTATGGTTCCATGATTACAGCTGGGCAGCACAAAGTGTGAATATCTGAAGAGGTCTCTGCTGTTGAACTGCTGTTGTTAGAGGTCAGGGCTATGACATCAGGCCACCACTGGTTAAGACACGTGCAGATAACCTTTGGGTGGCCTCAGATTAGTGTTCTGTCTCGAGTGGTGGAGGCTAAGCCCCAAACTAAACTAAAAGAAATATATATTATCTGCTCTTGTAAAAATTCCCTTTAAGGACTCTAAGTGTGTAAATGTTATTTGAATTTCCCAATCAGTTAACTGATAGTGCCTTTGCTCTACTATGGCATCATACATCCAACAAGGTGCAGACTGCAGGTTCAGACTTTCTGTTCACAACTGTCCTGCAACAACTAAAACCCTGTCAATGGAGCCAGCAATGATGACATGACTTGTGAGACGACTTGTGCTGTTAACAGTGTAATGACATGATGAAGAGACCTTCAGTGATCAACAGCAAAACAAGCATCAGTATGATCAAAAAGCACTAACAGTCAGAAAATGTATAATTTTAAGTTTCTGACTTTTAAGTGCATGTCACCTAACTAACATTAGTTTGATGCTATGTATGAAGAAGTGAGCTGTCAATTTATATCAGAAAGATGAACAGTAGCATAGATACGTGTTTTTCTGTGAGTTTGAGGCACGTTTACTCGCATCACAAGGTTAAAGATTTAATGAGGACAGTGAAAAGACAATCCTGCTGAGGGAAAAGGTAAAAGAAGCAAAAGATAAAACAAATTTTACCTCAATGTCTGGAAGATCTTTACTTAACATGATGCTTCTGTCTGGTTTGAATGAAAGCTTTCAAAAGCTTTGCGAAGGTCTTCTGGAGACTGTCGCTGGTTTCTGGATTAGAGGTCCGGATCACTGTCCGGGACGACTCTGCTCACGAGTGGAACAACGTGAGGGCTGGTCGTCCTTATCAGGCCCACCCCTCTCACTGGCAGGAAGACAACAGCTTTAATAGCGTTTTTTCTCCTCTGATCTGTCGATAAGTTAGTCTGAGGGTCGAAGTTCTTCAGGACTGGGTGGCAGACAGGTTTCTGAGTGCATTGCACCTGAGCTCTGGATAAATCAAACAGCGACTACAGTAAACTCTGCGGTCCAAACTCCAGATCTTATGAGCTCGTGGTGTTCTGCGTGTATTTTTCTGCTTTCAGATACATAAGTCAGAGTTCAGTGATGTGTTTTCTTCCGTGTTTTTCTCCTCTTTGTCTTCGTCAGTGCTATTGAACGCCAATCGCCTCTCAGAGCGCGTGCTTGCTGTTTTTGTGCCTCATTTACAGCTTCAAGATGTTAAGAGGTGCCACCCTTGTGACGCTGGTCTCATGCCTGTGGTTTTCACAGCCAATAGAGTTGAACTGCAAACACCCAATCAGTAAGCAAGGACAAAAGACAACAATCACTAACTGATCTCTGCCGCACTGATCTTTGCTGTTTGTTTGGGTTCCCTCAGAATATGGATTTAGGTGTAGTAATATTATTTTTATATTAGTTTTATCACTCACTGACTGTGTGTTCAGATGTGTGAAGTAGGTGTTGTTGCATCAGCCAATCAATTAATATTCTGTCTCCCATTGTGCTTAGGGCTCCTATATGGCACTTCAAGTCTTATTCTGAGATGGGACACACACAGCCACTCAGTTCAAGAACAGGTGTTTAATAAGTGCAACAATGCATCACACAGGTTTAGAGGCTTGGCAACAAGGCACCTTGCACTTCCCTCTCCTCAGAACAAACATCAGCTATCTGAAGCCAAAGGTGGAAGGTGCACAGGCCAGTTAACAGACATACTGTAAAGTGTTTGTAAGGTTTTCTCTCTGCAATCCAAATTTAGCACAAGCACAGAGGGCCCTGGAGCAGTGGTGGATGTAGAACATCTATATGGGGTTGCAATGTGGTGGCAAGAAGTTTTGGCAGAGTAGCATAAACAGGCAGTGCGCTGGGGGTCACCACATGTAGATCCATGCTGTTTTACTGAGTATGTTAAATATGAACAGAGAGGAAAACATGCCATGAGGATTTTCTGTTTCTTGCTCATTTCAGTGATTTGGACATCCAAACTCAGCATTTTGAGTACAACCACTTCTCTAGTTTGAGTCCTATCTCACAGGGTGACTGTTCAAAGTGGCAATGCAAAGGGAAGACTCCAAGCCACACTTTCTTTCCACTGGGGTACAACAAGGATCGATGCTTGGTCCCCTTTCCGTATCAATATACACGTCCCTTGGTTCACTCTCAATGATTTCTCTTACCTGCAGAGTTGGTGATGATTCTCTGTGGGCTTTTCACTGTGAGCCACTCCTTTCAGATTACACATAATAATCTAATAATTAAAGACATTGTTGATATAAAAATAATGATACGATATAATATAGAAGAGCTCACTAAAAACTAATAATGGGCAAAAGTCAGGAACACTGCTTTTAACAGGTTGCAGTCAGTCAAATTAAGAATCCCAAATTTCCATTTTCTAATTCAACCGACACTTTGTAGAAATGTTACAAACAAACACTTTATTTGGTGTGTGCATATGTGTGTATTAAACATCACTGAGATAGAGCATTGAGGCAGCAGTGGCAAGAAGGGCAACAGCAGTAGCCATGGCAACACCTAAACAACACAGAGGAGAATCAGGGCAATTCAGAGGTATTTATCAATTTGGCCTTCCTCAAACATATTTCTACAATATACAATAACATATATTAATAATGTATTATTAATGTCTAATAATGTTAACTATGTCATGGTGGCAGAAGTTCCATGTGAATATCACACATCACATTTTTGCTTTACTTGGCTGTTAAAGTGACATTGTGAGAATGTAGGTGCTACAGTGACAAGTTTTATTTACCAATGTATTTGTTCCTCTTGGGCTCCAGTGCTTCAACAGTTTCCACAGTGGGCTCTGAAAACACACAATTTCATAAACCATATTAATAAAATACCTCAGTAACTCAAATGTGGTTAGTGGGAAAAATCAAGTGATGGATGGAAATCACAGAATTCTTTTACTTCAGCTGCAATAGCCAAGTTACAACCAACACACCGTATCAGACACAAACTATTATTCAACTGACAGTTCAACCTCATTGGTGTGAAAATCTTGCTTTATAAACTGAAATCACGAGTCACACAGTAGATTTCTTCCTTACCTGCCGAAACATCTCTCTGCATGATTTCAGCAGGTGTTTCCTGCCTGGCATCCAAGTCTTCCTCGGTTGCGTCAATGTCCAGCATCTCCTTCAACCTGTCAGTCACCTCAGACTGGCCCTCGTCGCTGAACTGGTAGTCACACACACACACTGGCCCACTCCGTTTTACTGGACAGAAGATTCGATGAGGCAGACAGAATTGCTCTGAAAGGGAGACAAAGATAAAGAGTCAAAGGTACTGTGAGAATAGTGGTTGAACACTTGGAAGACATTTAAGTTTATCAGTAAGGACACAAAAGTAAACAGTAGTCACTGCTGCCACCAGTGACAATTACAGGATAATGAAACATAAAATTTGCGCTAATTTCCCAACTGACTCTTGAGTCAGTTGCTTTAAAGACATCATCATTAGGCAACTTGACTGAAGGTGTGGTCAGACAGAAACCTGTGACCTCAGAAATTGCTAATATTTACTAACACGAGCTAGCATTTTGTTTACATAAATGTACAGCAAAACAATACAAATGGCAAAGCTTGCTCCTTGTCAAAGGACAATGATAGAAATCAATGACAGGTGTGTGATAAAAAGCTGCAGAATTTACTAGTTATTAAATGCTGCTGTTAGCCCACTAGCCATCATAATATGCCTTTAAATTTCACCTGGCAAAGTCTGACCACACTGTGAGTGGACAGGTGCTGTGGTGGGCCAGGTATTGTATCTACTTGTTGTTTTTACCTGTGATATGCTAAAACATAGTGTACCAGAAGAACAGGTAAAAAGAGAGAGAAAGTCAGTGAACTTACTCTGCAATGTCAGTGAAACGGCAATGTTTATCTAACGTTAGCTAACATTAGCTAACCATTAGCCACATAGCCATTAGCAAGAAAACATTAGCCACCATAAGCTAAAAGCATATGACTGGTGGAGCAAAGTCTAGTTAGCGTGTGTGTGNTGGGCAGAGTGTAGTGAGCGGGAGAGAGCGTAAACCTGAATGAGGGAGTTCAGGTAGGTCGGAGCGGTTTTGGTGGCAGTTTTGTAGACGAGCATCAAGGACTTATACTTGATGCGGCAGCAACTGGGAGCCAGTGGAGGGATATGAACAGCGGAGTGACATGTGCTCTTTTGGGCTGGTGGAAGACCAGGCGAGTCACTGCATTCTGGATCATTCTGGCTTTTAATGAGCATGCTGGGAGCCCTGCCAGTAAGGAATTACAGTTATTCTCCACTGGTTTGGCTCATTTCTTGAAACAGAAATTACATTCTCAAAATAACATGGACAAACCTCCAAACCACTTCACAACAGAACTGAATTGCTCATTCATTTCATCAGTACATGTCTCAATGACTCAGTATATCTTTGCAAATGATTAAGTACAGGTAGCCTACAGTTAGCTCAGTTAGCCTACATTTAGCACAATTTCCAAGTGAATAGATCTTGTTGATCTAAACTGATTGTTGATTCTCAGTCTAATGGTTGTTCTCTTCAAAGCATGTCAGCATCATTTCAATGTGTAAGTTATCACATGCACAATAGTCTGTTCCATTTTCAAAATTAGTCAAGAACATAATACCATGAATACCTTATATGAATCTCTTGGAATATTTGATAAATTGATTACAGTAATTGACAGTCAGGTGAAACTAGAACTTGACCAATGGAGGAGTTTCACCCATCTCAGATGACCAATCAAACAGTATGTTTAGCTACCTGACAGGTGCTCTCCATGATTGTGAATGCTGCCAAACATGTATATATAGAGCTTGACCAGAACCAGTACAATCCCCTACAATCAGTTTAGGGGATGGTTGCGACATGCACTCGGTTTCTTCCCTCGTTGCATTGCAAGGGAGAATATACGCTGTGATGTGGATGAGAATCTGTGGCCAGACAGATGGCAGCGTGGCCAGGAGGGTGAGGAGGACAGCCAGGAGAGGGAGGATGAGGACAGCGACCAGTGAAGAAGTGTTAGAAGTGTTGTGAAACTCCAGCTTTATTTACAGCACTGTAGGCTATATAATTATCTATAATTATATATCTATAATTATAACTATAGTTTTCCTTGTTTCCTTGTTATTTCAATGGTGCTCTGCCATAGTGACAAAACATCTAAACATTTTGACTTGCAGTGCTTACACAATGCCAAATGGACGATGTATTTTGGTGTTACTGACTATTTATATGAGAAAGGAATTTAGTTTTGACACATGAATGAACAGTTTTGGGAGAGATATGAGCTTTTGCAAGTGAGCTATGGTGTTGTGTTGAACTGTAAGACTGTTTTGCCAAATGATCTTAGAGTTTTGAGAATGTAATTTCTGTTTCAAGAAATGAACCAAACCAAAGGGGAAAAACTGTAAAAGAGTCAAGGCGTGACAGTACCAGTGCTTCTACTAGGTGTTGGTGTAGGTGTGTTGCATGCTCAGACAGGTAGGGTCTGATCTGCTGTCTGATCAGACACAAAAATACTGCAAACCAGTTTATGATACAACAAGAGAGGAATGAGATAGCCTAATTGTAAACAGTACTTTTTTATACAACAATATACTGCCAAAGTGCCCCTGAGCAAAGGCTCAAAAACGAGCTTTTCTCAGCCACCCTCCTTAGGTAAGTGAGGGGTTTTATAGATTAACTTTCTGAACTGTTTCCTCAGTGTTGGTTAGATTTATACAACCTGTCCAGTTGTGAGCTCTGTGTCCTCTGGAAGCATTTTCCCGTCGATCAGACAAACTCCACTCTGAATCTGGTGTGCCCACACTTTCAGTCCGTCCTGAAACGAAGCATGACCTGTGAACAGGTCCACTGACACTGCTGAAAACTCAGTTTAACTCAGTTTGTGTGCTTGTGTGTGTGTGTGTGTGCATGCGCACCCACCTTAAGGCATCTATCCATGTTTTCTGTGCCAGTTCTGTTGTCTGGTAGTGGTACCAACATGTCCACATTCAAACAACATGACACCATGCTCCAGGAAGAACACACACCTGACTGGTACTTCCAGTCTGCAGGCTTGGCCGTGCTCTGCAACAGCCAATGACATTGATATGATTGACAACAACATTGTGTTGCATGTTCAAATCTAAACATCATGTCAAGTCTGAGAGCTCTTCAGTCAGTTACAATGCAAGTCACAAGCTTGAGTCCTTAGTCCCTGGTCCAAATCATGCAGGTCGACTGATTTGGTCCCAGCTGGATGACAAAAACAAGACATTCAAAACATTCTGGATGGACCTTTGGAATGTTTCTTTAAAAGGATTCAGTTTTTTTTCGTGTTACCTCGGTAGCACATATACTAAAAGGATTCAGTTTTTCAAACGTTTGCGTTTTCCTTTGTTACTGGTAGTCAACATTTTGGAGTGCTTTTTGAAGGCAATATGCAGTGGCTTAAATTTAATGACTGCCAATGAAGCTGAAATGAAAAATGTAAACTAACCTTGGGATCTTTGACGTCAAAGGTTCTGCAAACAGTTCTGATGTGCGGGGTTAAAGAATGTCCACACACAGCATCTGGTAGCTACCTGATTCAATGAGAAGTCCGTGCAAAAGGATACTTTCTGGTTTTGGGGTTGACGTGCAGTGCGATGCAGTCTGTGACGTCATCCTCTGCAGGGTTCCACAGATACTCAGAGGAGATCAAGTTCTCCACTGCAAAGACCAGCTGCACACAGACAGTGCACACACACAAAGATCAGAAGAATCAGACACACTCCCACATACGAGGCTTAAAACTAAAGAAGACTGTGCTTTTGAGGTGCTTCCTCGTGTCTGCCTTAAGATCTGTGGACACTGTGAACACATCTTAAAATCTGAATTTTATGTCTGCTGCCTTATTTTTACTGTGAGAGGCTTTGTGGCATTCTACTCTTGAAATACACTACACAAATAAACTTGGCAAATACACAACAGTTTTCTCAGTCAGGGATACTTGATGGCTGTCTATCAGTCATCTGATTTTAATGATTTTCTGCCCCCTAGTGGCTGAAAATCCCTTAATGCAGCTTTAAGAGTGTGTACATGATGTCCAAGTACAGCGTCTTTATCAGAATCTCACCTGTCGGAGTGTGGTTAGTGTGTCCTTTGCATCAGTATCAGTGATGATGAAGACTCCCAATACAGACAGGCCTCCGGGCAGCATCCTAGACACCTGAAAACAGATCAAACAGTCGCAAATGTAATCAGTAAAACTCCACAACAATTTAAAAGCCTACAAAAACACTTGATCCTTTCTAGCAATCGCAGCTGTCTTGCTGCCACTTCAACTGTTTATAGTGGGGTAGTACTGGGATAGTATTGAGTATTTGTTTACCTGTCGAGCATGCTCAGTCACCCATTCCTTGTCCAGAGAGTTTGCAGATGCTGAAGAAGACTCCTCCCTTTGGGGTGTTCGAGTTGCCATGATGACAAAATCCCTTTGGGCTGAGCTCTGAAAGAGCTCTGTTCAGTCATTAATCAGTCAACCACTGTATGTTCACTCCACATGCAGTTCATACTCTTCAACATCATGTCATATTATGCACTCCAATACATCAGACAAAACCAACAGATATATTAACTAGCTGACACCCTGAACTGATTTTCTACAGCTTGTTGAGAAAAAGCTAAACTAGGTGTTAGAGTATGATCTTACCTGTCCAATAAGCAGGCCCGTTACTGGACCCGCTTGTTCACATAGTTTAGACAAATATCCCTCCACAGCGTCTTCTACTATATAGCCACGACCCATACTGCCTATGGAGAGGGTGGAAAGAGATGAAGAGAAGATACAACACACGCACAACACAGTCACCGTTTCTCTTCATCAGCTTACTTGTGCCTGCAGTGACAAGTGTCAAGTGAATACTTGACAAAGGCTTCACGTTTAGCGTTATCTACAAAAATGCAGTTACTGACTAAATTCAAAGCCACAAGTAGTTAAAGCATGTAAATGGTATGGTTAAGGGCTGTGCCCCTCCTTTAGCTAGGAGATATTAATTTATTACATTTAGCTAACGTTAGCTCGTCAAAGTTGCAATTCAAAAAAGTACAAAAGCTTGGTTTTCAGGTAACCTATGGGAAAATACCTGACAGAAGCCAAACAGCGGATAAAACGTGAACTTCAAGGTAGGGAGCTTGCTATTAATTTTGACAGCTGGCAGTGGTTCGTCAGCAGTGCCAATAAACTCAATTTCCAGCACTGCTTAGTGCAGTGACGTATTTCCGTCGCACGTCTCTGTCGTAGTAAGTTAGTCGAGGTCATTTGGTCAAGTTACACAACGACAGACGAACAAATAACGGAACGTTGTTCACTTCTCTTCAAGATAAATTGTGTCACCGTTACAATCAATGGTTCGTTAGACATCGTTAGCTATTACTTCAGTTGCACTTGACGTATGTACTATGATGACGACGATTACATTTAAAGTTAACTTCTTAAGACAACTAATTAAATGATTGGACTGATAATTAAATAATTGTAACTGTGACATTAGATAGCAATAAACGAGGTAATGTTTACGCTTGTATCTGTGGAGCAACTGTGTTTGTGTCAAGGCTTCCTGGCTGAAAGCTGTCAAATAAACTAGTTTTCAATACATTGTGTTTAACAACAAAAACAGCAATTCTGAGTTCAGTCTCTGCAAATCCATTCGGGGACTGTTGGTTTTTCACTTCGCTGTCTGGTGTAACTTGATTGCCAATGATTGTTTTATTTTGAAAGGTTGAAGTGAATATCCTGTCTTTGTATGAGTGTAACTTGACACTTTTTCGGGAAGTTGTCGGGGAGTTGAGGACGGCAAGAGTGCAAGATTTTTTACTGGAGTTTTGGGTGCATTTACTGCATTTTTCGGGGGGTAGGTGGAGATGGCGGCCGTCCTGCTGCAGGTCCTGGAGCGGACGGAGCTAAACAAACTCCCGAAAGGCGCCCAAAACAAGCTCGAGAAGTTTGTAACGGAGCTGCAGAATGCTAACGAGGCGCTCAAGACGCAGCATGAGCGCTTCAAAGCAGACAGTGGTAGGTAGCTATAACCATGTAAAAATTAGTTACCTGGTGAGCATGTAAGCTATAATGGAAACGTCACGACAAACTCCAGTGCACTATGAAGCTTTCTTCCGACAAATTCGGCCAAAAATCAATGTTGTGTGTGCGTGCGGCAGTGCTTTCAACTGACCGCTAAAGGTAGCTGCGGTGTCACGTTCAGGCTAGCTTTGGCGGAAGAGAGTTATCGTTATGCTAACAGTTCTTAAAACCTGACGGTTTAATTCAGGATTTTATGAACGGTATGAAGTGTTGAATTAATGCAGAACTGAAGAATAATTCCTAAGCATTTGGGAAAGGTCTGCTATGTGTGTCGTTATGTATTTGCCATTAAACGAGAAAGCATTACATTATAAATGTAAGTGAAGTTTGGTATGGCGTTTTTTCATTGCTTACAAGCCCTTCAGCCGAATTCAGCATTGCGACTTCTGGATTAATTCTTAGATTAAGAAGACATGGTTTCCGATTAACCTAGCCTACACTGACTTTATAAATTACAGCATGATGATCATTAATGTTAGAAACTTAATTACCTGTATGTGAGATCAGCACATGTATTAAATATTTATCAGTAACACTCATTAAATCATTGTGTACGTGTCCTGTTGCACACTATGATGCCAGTTTACAAAGCTGGGTAGCTGCTGCCAATTAAAATCTGTTGCTCTCTCAAACTGTAGTCTTTCAACAAACAGTAGTGAAAGATAACATAAAACTGCATTTTGTTGTAAGTTAGATGATGGTGTATGGTGTGTGTGCTCACATTGAATGTTCTCTGCCCCTACAGAACAGCAGTACTTTGATATTGAAAAGAGACTGGCGGAGAGTCAGGAACAGATCCTGTCTGCCACCAGAGACCTGCAGACGCTCAAGGAGGAGAATAAAAAACTTAGTGAGTTTTTACACACTATTAACACACATTTTCTTACCTTCAGTTATTGAGGAATCAGTGCTTCATGTACACAGTTGCCACTCACGAGACTCAACTTCCTGAATTAGTCAAAGTGTAATAGTTGCTTACATGATCTGTTCTTCTACCCATTGTACTTTTGACTTAGAATGGCCACAAGGCACCCATGGGCATGCACAGGTCTCTGAAAATGCAAAAGTGTTGTTAGTTCCAATGCAGACCATTAAAGCATTAAAATGTCTTCAGAACAGTCTTTTACCATGCAGTGGCAGGTGTCCTCTTGCTGCATGCTGAACACAGAACAAGGTTGATAGTTTTATTCTGTTTTCCTTATACAGCTTAACAGCTACAGCTTCCAGATGTTAACTGATGCTAGAGTTTGAAAATAATAGTGATGTTATATATTTTCAAACGACAAAGTCCATTTAGCTTAAGGTATGTACAGAATACTACAGTATCAATTGTACCCAATTTGGAGGACAAGAGCATCACATCATGTACAATACTGGAATCAAGTGAAGAGCTGCCTTTCAACATTGTGTATTTGCAGTTTGATTATATAGGTAGTGTGGTGGACCAAGTATTTGTATTTGAGATTATTTTGAATCTAGTTTCCCCTTTACAGTTCATGCAGGCCCTACAGTCACCAGTTCAGATAATTAACTAAATAATCCATTTAATTATGTACTACTCTAGTTATGTGTTTTAATCTCGTTTCATTTCAGATCTGTCATCACACAGTGCAGAGATAGTTCTGTAAACCCAGGTTTTAAACATCTCTAAATCACTAAAACTTGATTTGAACAAACTTGAACTAGTGCAGCCTCCTCTTTCCCTCTGGGCCTCAGTGTGAGCAGTCTCTTAATGCTTCTCTCTGTGCAGATGAGGAGCTGAGCACTCTGAAGGGAATAGAGGGAGAGACCTCTGAAGACAAACCACCACAACAGGTAAACATACCCATGCACCTCATGAGGATGGAGTGTTAATGATGCTCTGCTTCATTTGGGTTACACTTATGAAATCCCTATGAAATGCTTCACTCAAGAAGATATGTTCGTTATTTTTCCTGTTGATAAACCGACCAAAAACACCTGTTTTGGAATAACAGGTTGATTGGTAACAGGTGATAGTATCATGATTGGGTATGAAAGGGGCATCCTGGAAAGACTCAGTGGTTTACAAACAAGGATGGAGAGAGGTTCACCACTTTGTGAACACATGATTGGATGAAGGATATTGTTGGTAAACACAGTTCATTTGCAAATCATTGCACTCATTACTTATTTTTACACAGTGTCCCAACCTTTTGGAATTGGTGTAAATATATATCACAGAATCACCTGCATAGAGCCCTTCAGCTCTCCACATGTAGAATGTGGAGCTCATTCTCTGACCGTGGCTGACATGGTAGAAGTTGAAGTGTCAATCATAATGTAGCTACAAATGTTTAAATTCAAATTAGACCTTTTACTCTGAACAGACGTGTGGAATTACACATGCAGCTCATACAAATGACTGCGACCACTGTAAGCCACTGAAGTCTATATGACTCTTCACTTAAAGTTATTCAATCAACCAAACATTTCTAATTTTCTACAAATGCTGTGTATTTGTGTATGTGTGGCTACAGCAAACCAAGGCCAAGTATGAGATCGAGGCAGAGAAGAGAGAGCTGGCGAGGCTGCTGGAGAAGAGAACGCAGGAGGTGGAAAACCTTACTGGTAAGATAGAAGGCTTACACACACACACACACACACACACACACACACACAGAGAAACAGAAACAGTCTGAGGACACAGATCATACATTTATTTCGCTATTGCGTGTTTAGTTTCTGTAAACTCATCTTTTTTTTAGGCTTTTGGTTGTAGTGGGAACAGTTTAGTCCTCTGTTTTTCATGTCATGTTATTTTTTTATTTGGCCCAACAGCACAACTTTGCTCAATGGTCTTTACGGTTTAAGTTTTTGTAGTGAATTTTGTGTGTGTGTGTGTGTGTGTGTGTGTGTGTGTGTGTGTGTGTGTGTGTGTGTGTGTGTGTGTGTGTGTGTGTGTGTCTGGTTGCAGAGGATGTGAAGCGTCTGAATGAGAAGCTGACGGAGACCAGCAAAGTCAAGATGGAGCTGCAGTTAAAACTGGATGATATACAGTCATCTGAGGCTTCTGTACAGGTACACATCAGATTTCATGGAAACCAGCAGTGTTTAAGCTCATGTGAAATTGCATTAAGCTGCCGTTGATTTGTAAAGAAATACAAAAAGAAATCTCTTGAAATACAAAGTCAGTGCTGTTTTCCACCAGTAGTAACATTCTTATTGGCTAATGCCACCTCTTCCCATGTTTGTATTTTAGGATGCTGTTGGCTCCTCCTTTGGTGTTCACTAAATTAGTTTATAAAGCAGTGGCAGAAACTCTTGACTGATCCACTGGATCACAAATCCTCAGTACCCCACCATGTGTAATTTTACTGGAATCAGACAGTTCTGGAGTCTCAAACCTGTTATGTACTTTGGTGATAGTATGTCCTGTGTTTGTATGTTGTAGCACCGGGAGAAACGCATGGAGCAGGAGAAAGAGTTACTCGAGAAGAAAATCGAGTGGTTAACCGCAGAACTGAAGGCCAAAACCGAAGAGCTGTTGAACACCAACAGAGAGAAAGGCAAAGAGACACTGGAGCTCCAGGGCAGTCTGAAGAACAGCAAGGAGCAGGTAACACACAAACAAAATATGTATGTAACATGTATACACAAATATATCAGTGCTCCGCCCGTTGACTGCGTGTACAGTAAGTCACCTTTGCCAGAAGAAAACCTGTTGGGAAGTCACAGAACCCTCAAACCTCCCACTAAAACAGAGAGATCTGTTATTTGTTCGAGCCAGTCTAGCAGATGAAGTGGCAGACAACACCACTCTAATGTCTTTTGAAATAATTTGTTTTTCAACAGGTGGCCAGACTGGAAAGTCAGCTCACTTCTCTGAAGGAAACCAGTGAAAGCCAGAGTAAAAGAGCTGCAGACCTCAACGACAAACTGAAGCAGGTAACATGAACAAACCAGCGTTGTCCTCAGCTAAGAATTTAATGAACAGACAAGGTTTAGTAATTAGGTATTTCTTCTCATTCACTTTACATTCTGCCTGTCTGAATGGTCAACAGGTAGTTGTAGACGGCTATATAAGACAGCTGATATTCCTCACACCACTGTAAAGACACTGAGGTCTTCAAAGCAGGGACTGTTGACTCCTCTGATGTCCTAGCTGAAAATGAAGTGTGATCTAATGATAGTCACAGATGTTGGAATGATGTTCTCCTTCTTTGTCTTTTTTATGTCTGTAACACCACAGCAGGTGCTTTAGAAATGTGTTTTTCAGTTTCAGCTTTCAGTATTTTATCAGTGGAACAAAGAGCACCATATATAAGATAAGATAGGAGATCTTATCTTATATATGACTTAATGTGTACAGAACAAAAATGTTTATTATGACTGGAAAAAAGAGGTTAGATTGCACCATTCAACCTTAACAGACATGTAGGTATGAGTACCTATGTACTGTTCATTGTTTTTATGGTGTGCATTTCTGTCCAGGCTAAAGATGAGCAGAGTGCCATGGAGGAGAAATACCGCAATGAGCTGAACGCTCATGTCAAGCTGTCTTCACTTTACAAGGTGAAAAGCACTGCAGGGCACCTGGGGAAAGACATATTCTCTGATTTGTAAAATTAGTACTAGGCATTATCTGTGCATTGTACTGTCATGTAGTCAGTTTGTGATGTCTTTGCTTTCCTGTAGGGGGCAGCAACAGACATGGAGACCAAGAACCAAGAGCTGAGCAGAGCAGTGGAAGAGCTCAGCAAGCTGGTCAAAGACACTGGGGAAGGTATCACTCCACTTTTCATCCAGTCTTCCAGAAAAGATTTGCGCACATGCAAACTGCACAACTGCTGCTTTGTCTTGGGTAGTCTTATCAGTTTGCAGCACTGAATTTCCTTCCACATTGCTCACCTGTGGAAGGTGACACAAGCTGATAATTGTAATTGCATAATTTTACTCTAAATTCCTTTGTTTGTGTGTGAAGAGTAGCTTTCCAACTAATAAGTATGAATGATGGCCTGTGTGATTAATGCCACTGTCTTTGCAGCCAATAAGGTTCTAGAAAAGAAGGTGTCAGAGGGAGAAGAAGTAAAGGCTCGGCTTGAGGCAGAGCTCAGAGAGAAGATCAAGAAAATGGAGAAAGAGATGGAAAATGCCACGATGAAGGCTGCCGGCAAACACTGCTGTAAGAACACACACACACAGGATTTTTTATATCTAACTTTACAAGTATGTCTGTACACACATGGCCACCTGCATTCCTTTGTTCTGCTACAGGTGCGCCCTCTCTGACTGAGGAGCAGTTGGACTCCATGTGTCCATCAGCTGCCGCCATCGCTGCAATTGTCAAGCCTGGCATGAAGTTCTTTGATGTGAGTTTACTGGGACATACCAGAGCTGAGTGACATGTTGAGCAGTTTTGTGGTACTGTATGACATGATATAGTATAATGTCAAATGTCAATATAATAACCTTTACTCGAGTTGATTTTCACAAGCAACAAACTGTGTTCTTCTGTCTTACACTTAGACACTCTTTAGACATTTAAAACATAAGTAAGTCATCATATTAGCTAGATGTGTCCTCGCAGCACTCAAAGCTGCTTAAACTTACAACTTTAAAACCCATTAAAGCTCATTTAGGATCTTATTTTATGCCACATCTTCACATGTTTATTGTCAGTTCAGTTCTTTGTTTTGTCACCACATGTATGGTATAACAGTTAGACAAGTCAGTAGTAGTTAGTAGTTAATGTAACCCATATTAGTTTGTGTTAGTAGTGATAGATTGATTAATTGACGTCCATATTCTGGCATTTTGAGATAATCAATATCAGCCAATTGATGAGGCTGATAAAGCAAAAAATGTCTGCAGACACACATTTTTTATTTTCAAATATTTTTCCGTGTTCAAGTGATAATATGTTTGAGCTAAATACATGTTCACTGGGACCAAAAATACAGAGGCTGCTGGGTGCTGTGGTATGCTCCAACACTGTTTTTTCTTTTTTATCTCTTTTATTTTTAATAAGTTTACAAATTTTCATATGTCTCAGAAACAAGGAGATGCTGCGATCTGCTGATAGACGCTGTTGTCAAGTGCACCGAAACTTTATTTTTCATTCATAAGGTTTTTTTTTTTTAGTTTTTCAATTACATGTGAACATTAATTTAGTTGATACATATTTTTAGTTAAAACAAGTACACTGTAGAAAGAGTGCAGACAATGATAATATAATGTACATGCAGTTGGTCCTTTTGGGGCTAAAACATAGAAAACCAGCAGTATTATCCACTGAAGTGTAGAATTTGCCTCTTTGGAACCTGTATGTTCCTTTTTTTTATAATGAAGGTTAAGCAACAAGTCTACGCGACACACACCATGATTTTATGTTTTTGATGTAGCAAGTCTGAATTCTTCCTCCTCTGTCTCTGTTCAGCTGTATAACGCCTATGCAGAGTGTCAGACACAGCTTCAGCTTGAGAAGCAGGAGACCAGCAGAGTGAGCAGAGTGCTGGATGAGATTGTCCAGGAGGTTGAGTCCAAGGCTCCTGTCCTCAAGCGTCAGCGAGAGGAGTATGAGAGCATGCAGAGGTCCATGGCCTCCCTGTGCAACAAGCTGGAACAGGCTCGAACGGTGTGGAATAACTTCATGTTCCTTCTGTGTTTATCAAAGAATGGGTTCTCAAGTATGTTTGTTCACCTTGGGATTGTAGATGTTCTGGAGCTCCTGAAAAATCACGAGCGTGTGCAAGCACACCACTCTGAAGGAAAGAGGTGCTCTGGATTTATAACACGACAAAACGAGGCCATCACTGTGAAATGGAGTGTGGCACAATAATTGTTCTATTCTGATTATCTTAATATTTCATATTTCATATATATATTTCAATATTTCATAATTGTTGGAAGCGAAAATCATTGTTGAAAATCACATTTGATTACTTGCCCAGCACTACCATATCCTTTTAAGTTCAGCCTGCATTTTGTTTACTTGGTGTCATTAGGAGATCTACAGTTTGCAGAAAGAGAAAGAAGAGGCCAAGCAGCGCTGTGAAAGCATGGAGAGAGACAGACTGAGGACAGAGAGACAACTAGATGATACATCTTCACAGGTACACACACACGCCAAACAATGCATGCTTTCAAATAGAGCTGTTACATGAATCTGTTTTAATCTGCACTCTTCACTCTGTCAGTGTGATTATACAACGTGTGCAGCAGGAAAAGAAACAGACTTCATCAGCCAACTCAACTGATCCAGTTATTTAACAATAATGTGAAGAGCAGATTGATGAAATATTCCCTTCACTTCAGGTATGTGCTCTTCTGGTGGAGCTGGAAGAAGCCAGAGGTAATCAGGTGACCAAGGATGATGGCAGCTCCACCAACATCTCCAGCACCTCTGAGTTGATCAGTCCAGGCCAGCTGTCCTTCCGCAGTGTGGAGGAGCTGCAGAGGCAGAACCAAAGCCTGCTGGGAAGGCTGAGAGAGTTGGAGGAAGAGAAGGACATACAGCAGAGCCAAGTGACATCAGCACGGTAATAACAGCTATTACTGTTTTTTTACATGCTGCTACAACAGCTGACTCTGTCAGTGGCAACATCAGATGACACAAGTGCCTCAAAGTTGCAGGCACAAGTGGTAAGATAGGTCGTAAGTGCATGGAACTTATGGAAGGAAGTTTTAGGATTTTTCATGGGAAGAGTACAGTAGGAGAGTTGGTGTTTACAGAGGAGGTAGGCCTTCAAGGGATTTCTGAAGACAAGGAGAGATTCTGCTGACTGACCGAGTGCAAACGCAGGAGAAGAGTTTGGACTGAGACTTCCTGCAGCACAGTGACGGAAGCAGTAGTCGCTGTTCATTTGTAGACCTGCCTGCCACATTCATCCCGCTGACGTTTCCCATCTGGCCTGCAGAATATTGATTAAATCAGAATATGTGCACATCTAACGTTGCTCACCAGTGGAAAGGGCCAGTCTGTCCTAGGAGTGACTGTAGATTTGCTTGCCAATGCCTGGCAAAGAGCCAAGAAGCCTGCAATTCATGGTTTGCCCATTTCACAGAGTATCCTCCAAGTCTGTCTTTTGTACTCTGGAACAACCACCAAACCAGTCTGCTCCCAGGCTGGTCATTCTCTCTTTATGTGAAAGTCAGGCCCCCACAGCGTCTGCTTCGAGAAATTCTGGCCCTTGGACAAATGTAGTTGAGGACCGCCAGTTACGAGACAGACTCAGAGTAATAACCCACATACCATTTATGACATGTACTGTCAAAAATGGAAAATAAGCAGGTACTATACTTGCTGTCATTAGTTGATGATGTGATTTCAATATGTCATTAATCAACTGGTGAGATTTAGTTTTTTTTTTTGTTTTGTTTTGTGTTTTTTAGTCAGACAGTCCAAATAAGCAAGTTATCTATTTGTTCTGTAGCTTGATACAACACACACATATTACACACAATGGATAAACAGTAAGATTATAGATCTTATGGATCTGTTACTCACCTAAACTGAAACTAATATGAGAGTTTTCAATAAACGTCAAACTGACATCCGCTACAACAGCCAGTGACATCTTTCCAGAAGTTGAGCCAACAAACCAGCCATTAGTCCAGTATCTTCAGCTGGTCATACTGTAAATAAAGCTGCTTGAAATGTGTTGTAAACATGAGCTGGGTCTCTGTGGTTCCCTTCAGTGTGTCAGAGTTGGAGGCCAGTGTGGATAAGCTTCAGAAGGAGATGGAGCAGCTGAGAGAGCAGAGGAACCAGCAGAAACAGCTGGCTGACTCCAGCGCCCGACAGAGAGACATGTACAAGGCCCTGCTGACACAGAGCACCGGCTTCAGCCTGCCTCCTCCAGGTGACACACAGTACTAACATATTTTAGCCTTTATGGTGAATTAGGGCTACCAACAAATATTCATGATTTGAATATATAATTGATTCATGTTGTCTTGTGTGCCTGCAGGGCCAGATTCTTCATCCCTCCCAGCACAAGTCAGACCCTCAGTCCCAGCTACTCGGTCCACTCCTCAGAGAGCTGCTGCTGCAGAGTCAGCACAGACTGCTCAGGCTAAAGCTGCTTTAAAACAGGTACATACGAGTGTCTGTACACACACACTTCAGTTTGCATTTCTCTTCATCTCGTTGAAAACAGGAAATCCTTAAATTCAGTCGCTGTTCTGAGTGGCTGTGTTTCTCTGTGTTTCCAGCTGAATGATGCCTTCACCCTCTATAAGAAGGAGAAGGCAGAGAACGACAGGATGTTGAATGAAACAAACGACAAGCTGCAGAAGCAGCTGACAGAACTCCGCTCCAGCCATGCCAAGCTCACCTCTCAACTGGAGTTCAGCAACAAGAGGTTTGTGGCGTCCAGTGCTGCTGCCACACCTGCCTCGTATTTCAATTCTTAGAGATTATTTTTATACTGTGTGTGTTTGCTCTGTGTGTCTCTGTGTGTGTCAGGTATGAGATGTTCCAGGAGACTGTGTCAGCCTACCGCAGAGAGATCTCTGCTCTACAGGACAGGAGTCAAAAAATGGCTGCAACGGCCCAACAGCATGAGCACATCATCCACACGATGAGCCAGGACCTGCGACAGGCTAACGAAAAACTGGCACTGGAAGAGGTGAGGAAGAAGACGGGCTTAATTATCTCAAGGATAGATATGATGGTGGATAGACTGTGAGAGCTGGATCTACCAGAAGTGAAATCTGATTAACAGTGTCATTCTTTATCTCCAAATATAAAACAAAAACCACTTTCAAACAAATCTCTAGTTGTATGTTCATGACTTAGGAAATGGACATCATTTATTTGGCTTTCAGCGTTGGTGTTGAGCAGATTGATCATATACAGTAGCTTTTTTCATATTGAAAGGAAGTTTTCTATCTTTTTTTGTGCAACTCAAGCTAAGAGCTTCAATTGCAGTTTTCTCAGCCTGCAAGTAGACTACAAAAGCATCCTTACACTTTAAACACTGCAGTTTGGGGGGCTAATGTGTCTTCATGGCTCGTAGCAGAATGTTATTCTGCCAACACTGTGTAAGGTCAGGAGATGACCTTACCTTATGAACAGCCCACCTGCAAAGTGTTATTCAAGTCCATTCATCACAACTTGTGTCTGTTGAGACCTTTTCAAACCAGTTTCCACTCACAGCACAGAAACAGCCTTCCTCAAAGTCACCAATAAGCTCCTCAGACTCTGGTCACCTCAGTATTCTCACCCTCCTCAACCTCACTGCAACCTCACCATTCTTTTCTCCTGCCTTGAATCCTCCCTCAACATCACCGGTACCACCCTCTTCTGGCCAATGTCATATACTTCACAATACAATACAATACAAAAGTCATATCTCACAAACAGACAACAGTTAATCAATATAAGTAGCTGCACCTCCCCTGCTCCTCTGTCCCAAGGCGCCCAAGGGTTCAGTGCTTGGTTCTCTCCTGTTCATCCTGTACATGCTTCTCTTTGGTAATATCATATGCCGTCATGGTCATGGGGTGGCTGTGGCTCAGGAGGTAGAGCAGTCATCCACTGATCAGGAGGTTGGTGGTTTGATCCCCGGCCTCAGCAGTCCACAAAGTATCCTTGGGCAAGATACTGAATCCCAAAACTGCCCCCGATGCGGTGCCATTGGTGTGTGAATTCATATGTACGTCGCTTTGGAGACAGCCAAAATGACTTAATTGTAATTGTCTCTTCTTCCTGTGTTAAGCTGCATTAGCTGCTTAAGCTCTCCATTTTCACTAATCCATTACTGCTACATCTCACTCCACTCACACCTGCCTCATTGAAGTTAAATCATTGAATTAAAACTTCATTGAAGTCAAATCATTGATCCATCACATTCAGAACAGGCTACTGCAACAGCATTCTTTATGGCACATCAAGCTAAGTCCTGAACAAACTCTATTACATCCACAACTCTGCTCCTCACCTGCTCACCCACTCCTGCTCCCATGACCACATCACCCCTGTCCTCCAGAACCTCCTCTGGCTCCCTGTCCCACATCAGTGCTTCTCTGCACTCACAAAGCCTTTCATAAGCAGGCCTCTTTTACCTCCCATACCTGCTCCACCACCGCACTCCTTCACCCAACCTCCGCTCCTCTGATGTCAGCCTCCTGTCTCCACCTCTCAGGACCCAGCACCAGACCTGGGGTGACAGAGCCTTCTTCATAGCTGCCCCCTCCCTCTGGAGCTCTGTCCCCAAACACATTCAAGACTGCACTGATCTGTCTATGTTCAAGTCACAAGTCAAAACTCACCTTTTCTGATCTATTTTTATTGTGGGATTAATGATGTGTGTTAATGTAGTATTGTTAACATGTTGTTTTTCATGATCCATTTTAACTCACAGTGAATTTGGTGAATTAAATAACTGTCAAAAAAGTTACACAAATTTTTTACTGCTTCCCAGTTAGCTAATTCTGAAATTTTCCTCTGTGTGTGTCTGTAGGTGCGCGTAGAGAACTTGACTAAAGAGAGAGACATGTTAAGACAAGCAGAGAGTCGACTCAATCGAGAGAAGGAAGCCATGCTGGCTGAGCAACGTAACCAGAACCTGCTGCTCACCAATCTCAAGACTATACAGGTACCATATCATAGAACTGTGTTTTTGTTCTCTGTTGAATGAGTTGAAAGATCTCACTTTGTTTCTCTTCATTTCATGCAATGAGCATATATATGTTCTGTTAAAGATCTTAGGAAGCAAGAGTCCTGCTGTAATAACATTACAGTAATAGAATGAATTCTCCCTGTTTACAGGCAGAGTGTGCATAACTGTGCACAAAAAATATTCGGCTGATTAGTTCAGTAGTGTGTAAGATTAGCTAGACCAAATATATGATCCCCTCCAGGGTTACGCCTGGTCCAGATAGTGACTTCAACTGACCACAGTCACAGGTGAAATGGGATTTCCTGCATCATCTTATTGCAGCCATTATGATTCAGGGTTTGACAGTCTATGCTGCTACAAGTCACCAAACATTCAGGTGAACTTAAAATTAATTTTCTCACAATGGCTCCTGTTTTCCTTCTCCTCTCATATCGATGTAGCTGACCATGGAGCGTACAGAAACAGACACTCGCCAGAGACTGAACAACAAGATAGAGCATCTGGAGGCAGACCTGGCTTCAATGAAGACCAGGCTGGACCAGGAAGTAGCACAGAGACACAGCCTTGGGCGTACCATGGACGTATGTTGAGTATATGTGTTTAACGCATGTGTATTTATATTTGCTGCTAAATGAGAGTTGTTAGACACAGCATGTAATCTTGTCTAATCCCTCTTTCACCTCTGCTTCCTCACCAGGCTCAGTTATTAGAAGCTAAGAAACAGTTGGAGACCCAGAACACCTTGCAGCAGAAGACCAGGGAGTTGTTGCGTAGCTCTGAACAGCAGGTGGCAGCACTGAAAGCCCAGCTGGCTTCTGCTTCTTCATCTGAGGCTGTCACCACCTCCAGCAACGCGACCACCCCAGCTACCAGAGCTGCAGGCCTCAGAGCACCTCTTAGAGGTAAACAGCAGTACAGCAGTACAAAAAGTGTCAGTCATCACTACAGTGCTGAACAACATATCAGACATCTGAAATGTTGAGGTGTACACACGATCAGGTTATTGTTGATGGAAATGGTTGGGAAAATGCTAATACTGTCACTGAATGTTAACTCTTTTTTTTTTTTTCTCCCAAAACTTGTCAGTACGCTCTCCAGTGCCAGCAGCCTCCCAGCAGCCCAGCCAATCAGAGCAGGAGCTCGCAGAGGTGAAAGGTCTTCTACGAACTGCTGAGGAACAAAAGGCTGAACTAGCAGAGCAGCTAAAGAATGCTAATGCTAGTGTGGAGCAGTACAGGGCTGTGGTACTGACTTTGGAAGACAGTCTGCAGAAAGAAAAGCAGGTGCAGCTCTTTATTTTTCTCAGTAATTCAACAACATGCTCCTCCATCTTCTGTCTTTCTCCTACATCTCACTCTCTTGACTACTCACACACTTCTGTCCACACACGTGAACTGACCCTCCTCCATTCTTTAGTCTCGCTCCCCTCTGGAGATCCGGCTGAAGGAGTCAGAGGAGGTGCAGAAACAGCTGGAGAAGAGGATTTTAGAGGCGGAGAAAATGAAGCAGCAGGAGCAAGAACAGAGGAGAAAGGCTGTGGATGCCGTGGAAAAACAAGTAAGCACAGATTTATACAAGTGAACCTTTGCAGGAATGTTGTGACATTCTGTCTTTTATTAAGGTTTCTTTGGTGAAATTGTGCCTGTTCATTAGTTGACTACCACAACCTTTCTGGCACATCACACCTGCTGTTGCTTGTCCGCATGTCCTTTGAAGTTGTCTCCGTTACTTGGTGTGTTAGATTTTCATTTCATTTCACTTAAAACGGCTATAATGGATATGTTTAGAAGAGCAGTGTACCAGATGACAGTGTGAAGAGTAATTTGGAATGATGAGCCTACAGAGAATTATCAGCTGAGTCTGCAGATCTCCTTGGCATTAAAGAGAGCTGGTCAGCTCATTGTTTAGCTGCGTTGACCCACAACTTAACTGTTTTGGTTCACTCTGACTGCTGTCATAGCTTCATTTTCGGCTGCCGCAGGCACCTGTTTTCAAAGAAAATGCAGAGACTAGCTGGTGAATGTAGTGGAGTGTTTAGAAGTTAAAGATTCAGATATTTCCCTCAGGAATTGGTAGAGATCAAAAACAGAGCCTGATAGGAGCCTGCTGAATATATAAATAAGCAATCGTTTGTTAACAAGTTCACCATATCAGCTTAAAAGGTGACATGTTCAAAGTTGTTTCTGCTGCCCATAAGTTTACAAAAAATAAGATATTGTGGGCTTAATGTAGTAACTTTTTAACAGTGTGAGTCTCTCCCAGCCAGACTCAAACTCTGGACATTTTGCTTCATGGTCATCATCCCAGTCAACAGAGAATTAATCAGCAGCCATTTTAATGCTCAATTCATTGTTCAAGTCATTTATCAAGCAAAACATTCAGTGTCCATAGTCTCTGAAATGTGTGGGTTTGCCAATTTTCTCTGTTTGGATATTACAGTAAATGTAATACATTTTGGACTGTTGGTCAGCAATGACCATTAGTATACTGATTAATTATCAGTTCTGTTAATAATCAACAGAAGAAACAGCTTAGCTTCCTTTTCAATTCAGTCACCTAATAAATTAGTGTAAGAAATTGTATGACCGTTAAGGCATCTTGGACAGCCGCAATAAGCAATTTCACTTGCACTTGAACATCACTACATTCTTGCACTGACCTGTCAGCCTATACATGGTCGACCTCCAAGTGTCTATATAGTTCTTTCCCCTGCTGTCTTGCCAAGGTGTGTGAGGTGCAGCGCAGTTTGAAGGCCAGCCAGGCAGAGCAGCAGGAGGCGCTGGAGAGAGCAGCTGCTGCTGTCACACTGGAGCAGAAGGCCATACAGGACAGCCTGCTGCAGGTTCTTTCACACACACACGCACAGACTCAACTCCTTCTACTTTACTTTGTCACCAGCATTCAGAACGTCACACTGGACGTGAATCTGACAGCTGTGTTAACCTGTGTGGAACTTGTTTCCTCTCTGTCCTCCTCTCAGACAAAGCTAGCGTCAGAGGCGCAGGCTAAGTATGAGCGGGAGCTAATGCTGCATGCTGCTGATGTGGAAGCCCTGCAGGAGCTGAAGAAAAGATCCCAGCAAGAAGTGGCACAGAAGAGGGAGTTAGAGGAGCAACTGAGCAAGACCTCAGCTCTCCTGAGGGAGAAAACTGCTGCCTGGAACACAGTGGAGAAACAGCTGAAGGTAGGAGCTAACGGTGTGATTTCACCAGGCAGGGCTGTGTCACATAAAGGCTGCAGTGTGGTTTTGTTCTGTCTTCCCAACACCTTCATACTCCACTGGGAGCATTTCAGAAGTGTTCAGAGTGTTTTATCTGCTCAGATTTGGTTGATTTGGTCATTTGTCCTTGATGCTTGTGCTTCTACCATGAGTAAGTACGCTACATAGTGACATAGCTTCATTTTTTGTCTGGTTTATTTGTGTTTATCATTGCTATATGATCGGGAGTCTGCAACCGAGTGTTTCATTTTGAAAGGTGACCAGATTCTCAATGCTGTTTCTGTGTCTGACTTCCTGCTCGGCCTCATCTGCTCTGTGCAGCTTGACTTGACATCCATCAAAATTAGATAAAGCTCATATTTTCAACAGAACAGAGTGGAAATCAGCTTCTGACACTGGTGATATCACATTGTCTGCAGTCATGCCCAGTTGAATCTGTGGGTAATCCAAGAGGCAAGAAACTAGACATCCCTGGGTGCTTCTACACAGCTTTGTATTTATCAAGTACATCCAGAAAACTGTTGTTAATTAAAATTTCTTCTAGTGAATGAAATTAATGTAAAACCTAACTAGTTTGCTTTTGTTGGCTTTCAAAGTTTCCAAAGTGTCTTCAACGGTGACCTGCAGAAACTTGATTTTGGGGAATGTTTTGTCTCTGATCTGATTTATAACAGTTTGACTCTTCTTCAGGAGGATCTGTCGAATAAGAATCGTCGCTGTGCAGAGCTGGGAAAGCAGAATGCACTCCTGCACCAACAGATGGATGACATGGCCTCCAGGAGTCGTCAGGTGCAACAACAGCAGCAGCAGCTGCAGCTCGACCACTCTTTCAGTGAGGAAGGAAAGACCACTGAACAGATACTAGAAATACTGAGGTAATACTGCAACAGCAGGAGTGGCTGTGTGTTTGCAGAAGGGCTTTGAGATTGTTAACATAGAAAACTGTCTCAGAATTGAGTTGTGGTGTGGGTGTGTGTCTGTGTTGCAGGTTTGTGCGGCGTGAAAAAGAAATTGCCGTGGCTCGATATGAGGCGTCTGAGGGAGAAGCTCTTCGCCACAAACAGCGAGTGGAACACCAAGACAGAGAAGTGAAGGAGCTACAGGAAGCTCTGAATGCTGAGAGGGAGAAAATACAGGTACGAAATGAAGCGATAGAGGGATAGAATAGTCAAGATGGATAATGAAATACAGGGAATTTGGGGGGCTTATTGATGAGCTTAGCTGTAAATGATGACAATAAAGCATCCCTGTGTTTGATGTGAACTTTTAGTTTAAGGGTCCATTAGCTCATCTCAAAGTGATAAAGGAGAAAAGTGGCCACAGACAAAACGTTTTGTTATAATTAGTCTGTTTGCCCTCCTTCTGTGACTCAGGCAACATTGAAGACTCTGGCCCAGCAGGAGGAGCAGCTGAAGAAGATCGAGACTATCAGTGCTCTCCAAGAGACCAGCAGGATGCTGAGAATTGACCGAGATAAACTGGAACAAGAGCTGCAGCAAGCTCAGGCTAAAGTAAGATTCAGGTGTTGCATGCTGTGATCTTTCCTGTAGCTCCCTTTCATTGTTAGCTTGTGCCAAACAAGCATTAATTACCATGTAATCTAGTGTTACATTGAAGCCATTTGAGCAACACCTACTGTGATGGTGACGTGGGACTAATAGGATATTTTGTTAGGGCCTGTTTGAATCTCAAAACACTGATGCAAACAGGTGATAACTGCTCAACACAGTTTACTTTTCTAATACAACCCCACTTTGAATGTAATGATAAAATGAATGTTTGTCTTTACATTAAAACTCCTCTCTGGAGCTGTGTTGTGTATATAGAGGAAAACCGTCAGTAACCTCGTGTTGCATCTGAGAGCTCTTCTCTCTTATACCTGCACTAATCTCCACGTGTGTCTTCCTCCATCTCTCTCAGGTTACAAAGCTCCAGTCCGACATCAGCCCACTGCACCACACTTTGTCTCAGCTGTCAGAGAAAAATGGCTCCCTGCTGGCTGACAAGAGGATACTTGAGGAAGACCTCAAACGCTGGAAGGCTAAAACACAAGTAACTGCAGTGTGTGTGTGTGTGTGTGTGTGTGTGTGTGTGTGTGTGTGTGCGTGCGTGCGTGCGTGCGTGCGTGCGTGCGTGCGTGCGTGCGTGTGTTTGTTTGTTTAAGAGCCATGGAGAAGGAGGGCAAGTGTGTGTATGCCTGCATTTGTTATTTTTGTGTTTCCTTCCTGCTGCAGCTACACTGTTTTCTATGTTCTACACACATTCTCCGGTTTAGTATTAATTTCACTTACACTTGACTGTCCCTCTACAGCAACTGATTAACCAACAGAAAGATGGCAATGTTGAGGAGAAACAGAAATTTGCCACTGAGAGAGAAGCTCAGCAGAGACGCATCGCTCAGCTCGCTGAAGAGACAGCCAAGCTGAAGACTGAGCTGGCAAGGTAGAACGCCCTCACCATCAGGCTGAAAGCAACAAAAAGCATACCATAAACACGGCCAAAACACTGAAATATCCTGATGTGAAACATTAGCCTTAGTTGAAGGTAACTGAATCCAGAGACTGGCTGTTCATGATAGAGTAATAGATGATATCTGTTTAGGTCTCATTCATGTCCTGCGGTTTGTACCTGACCTTTGTAGTAATGACCAGAGCAGAACTTCAAGCAGCTATTATGGTCAGTGCCTGATTGATCAATACGTCCCTAAAAATAATTTAAGTGACATTATTGTTATGTGTGCATCAGATCCAGTGCCAGCAGTAACGCTGCTCAGTCTCAGCTGCAAGCCCTCAGAGACTCTGTGGCCCGTCTGACCTCAGAGAGAGACACTCTGAAGAAAGACCAGGAAACCAAAAACAGCGACATTCTGGAGAAGAACAAGACCATCACCCAGGTCAAGAAGATTGGACGACGCTACAAGACCCAGTATGAGGAGCTCAAGGCCCAGCATGATAAGGTGGGACTGTGGTTATGGGATCAGTTCAAGTTAAAGGCTGCAGTAGATGCCTCGTTTAGTATGAATGAAAACTGAAATTGTGAGTTATGTGTGTGTTCCAGCTGGTTGAGGAAACGGCTGCTAAAGCAGGAAGTGAGGTGGGTTCAAGCCAGGAGGTGCAGCAGGAGCTGGCTAAAGCCCAGGAGGAGCTCAACAAGGCCAGAGAGGAGCTGAACACCCTAAAAGAGGAGGTGCAGAAAAAACAGGAGGAGGTGAGCAGGAGGGCATTTTAAGCCTTTATTAAACCATTATTCAATAATGGAGCATGTTTTCTATTAACAACACCAGCTTTACATACAGTGCATTTAAATACACAGGTTCAGTCTGTGGCTGCCCAGTTTACATATTGCACTGAACTATGTGGGCTTTTATCATAGTTTCCAGGTGGGACAATGTGCAATAGAGACCTTTCATAAAATGTTTGATATCACCATTTGTCCTTGCTTCAGCTTCCCCGTACTATCTCAGCCAAGAGGCTGCGATGAGCAACTGAATATATGCCTGCCACATGTATCAATGACACACATAACCACTGCAGATGAGCCAGTATTAAATGGTCATATAGGATTAGTCTAAAGAAACACTGAACAAGGACACTACTGTTTAATTCCTGTTTAAATTGGTTTCAATTTGTCTATGATCCAACAGCTGCCTGTTAACATAGTCTGAACACAAGTGCTCAGGGTCCCCTGCCTTTAATCAAGGGCAGCTGAGCCTCTGAGCAAAGTTGGCTCTGCTGCCTGGGTTGGTGGCCCAGCTGTCTGCACAAAGCCTCAGAATAGTGCAGAAACAGACACATCAGTGGTCACAGAATGATGGAGGCATTTGTTGCATTGCTTTTACAAAGTATAGCTAAGGCCCCCTTCCAGTATGCAGTTTTGGGCTGTCAAGACAAAGGTTGACAGTTGTTGGAGAAATGTGGCGGCAAATAAAAAAGAAGTTGGTCAAAGCTTGATTATTGTTTTGTTGCATTTTCAAAATATGAGTGTTGCAGATGGATGTTGTGAACTGATGATGAGCTCCTGCTCTCTTATACTTTGTTTGTTCGCATTGTAGTGATATGACTCAACACGTATACACACAATCTCATGTGCCTAAAATTGATTTTAAAAACAAGATTTTACTTGACTCCTCTCTCACAGTGTGACATGCAGTTAACTTACACGATTGTTGTTGTTGCACAGTCCGATGGTGACTTAAGTCATCAGAAAAGTCTCTTAGTATTGTGTTCTTGTCTAATCATCAGAAAAAATGTTAAACCAAATTACAGGTTGTTAGATAAGAACACATAACTCAGGACTTTTTTCGGGCAAGAATACATCACTCACATACATAAATGGCTCTGCAGTTATAACCAGAATGTCCTATAAGTGTCGCCATTTTTTCCCCCCAACCAGGCTCAGAAGTCCAAGCAGGAGCTGGAGGAGGCCCAGAAGGAAAACCAGCAGATCAAGGAAACGTCCCAGGATGTGCAAAACCAGCTGACACAGAACCAGAATCAGCTGGCACAGGTACTGAAGCACATTCAAGTTAATCTAGGTGGCGACTAAGTCGACTGTGTGTGATCTAGACTCTGACCTGATTTGAGAAATATGATGTTGTCTATATGCTAATTACTGTTAATTCCTTTAGAGAGGTTTAGGTGGTGCTAACACCAAAGTAGAAGGTTTCACCAGATAATAAATGGAGTAAAGGAAATTTGTAGCTCTATGTGTAGAGTCATTTAGTAAGGAAAACACATTAGAAAGGCAGGAAGCACTGGCTCGATTGTCACCTCTTTGCTTCTGCAGGTCCAAACCCAGCTGACCCAGACCCAGACCCAGCTGCAGCAGAATCAGAACCAGCTGACCCAGAGTCAGAAAGAGCTTCAGCAAGCAAAGACACACACCCAGCAGGTAAAAATGGATTTTCATTCCTTTGTCATTTTGTGATAGCATCTTTTAAAATGATACAAACCTGTTTGCTGGTTCTATAGTTTACATTTTCATCTTTTTGCATGAATGTCACTAAAGAAATTCAGCCAATCGCTGAGAGCAGACCCACACTAGCAGTCTCACTACCTCCTCCTTTCTAATCTAAAGGCACAGAACCAGTTAAAATCAGCTCAGTCTCAAGCTCAGGCCCGTCAGAACCAGATTCAGCAGATCCAGAGGGAGCTCCAGCAGGCTAAAGAAGCTCTTCAGCAGAACCTCGCGAATCAGAAAGAGCTTCAGCAAACCCAACAAAGCAGTCAACAGAGCCACAACCAGGAAGTCAGCAGCCTCAAGACTGCTCTCAGCCAAGCAGAGACCAAGGTGAGCCTTCTTTCCCTTTAATGTACTTGCTTACAGTACATACATACATTTAGACAGCATTTATAGTTGTCTCACACAGAATGGAGGCGTTTTAGACTTTTGGCGCGTTGACATTACAGCAGTTTCTCAGGTGGAGTCTAACATCTGTCAGCACATCTGTGAAGAATGGCCCTTTATAAAATGGAATTGCTGATGTAAATGCCCAAGTTTTTAAATCAAAGTTAAAAATCCAGCACATCTAATGTTTTCAAATGATGTTTAAGCAAAAAATTGTAAAAAAAAAAAAATGATTCAAATTTGTGTTACCGACTGTTGACAGTGTGGAATTTTAACTGCAGGAAGCTTGCTTATCAGTAGTTTCCAAACATACCGATGACACTGCCCTATTTCTGTGGTATTAGAAAAGAAACAAGCCTGTTTATGAATTGTTCAAAAGGTTTCTGTCTGCTTGTGCATTATGTGAAGTAATGAGGATCGTATCTGTACTTGCCTCCTAACAGGTGACTGAGCTTCAAGGCCACCTGGACAACTTGCAGAAGGTTTGAGAAGCTTCACGCTGATTTATTTTTTCTTTTATTTTGTTTTAAATTACTTATTTCTTTATTTATTTGCAAAAAGCACTGCAGGCATAAGCGTTACACAATATAACCATGAATCCTTGATTTTTTCCATGTTTCCCATCTGTGACTTCCCCATCTGACAGCAGTGCTTTTTAATTGCATCTATTCCCTGTATTCATATGAACTGCATTATGCCTTCTTCCCTTTTAAACACGATGCACCTGCCCTCCTAATTGATCCTCAGATGGTTGGTGAGCGTGAAGCGGACATCAAGCGTCTGCAAGAGCAGCTAACTGAAGCTAACCAGGCTAATGAAGCTAACCAAGCCACCCAGGCCAACCAGAGCCAGAGTTCCCTCCATGCCAGTGATGCTAGCATTGCTGGTGATGCTAGCCAGGCACTGCAAGAGGAGCTAGCAAAACTCAGACAAGAGGTACTTACCAGAAAAAGTTTTAATCCAACTTTTGTAGTGATTTGCATTTCTCACCGTACACCATACATTCTTGCTATTAACAGTACATTTTTAGTTTGATTTGACTTTTACCCGCTGACAGGAAATGTGTACTGAAGTGGAAGCAAGGTCTTCTGTGATTTAGGATGTTTATGCAGACACTGTTTCAAGTTGCAGTGAAGAGTAAAATTCATCATAATGAAATGAAGGAGTTCATTTCATTTTACTTTTATTGAAGCAGGTAAAAGTCTTTTCAAGATTACATTGTTAGAAAAAGAATACAAAGCACACCATCAGACTAACACTACTGTCACACACAACAGAACAGTGGAGACAGCATCCTGTTATGGTGCAGAAACAGCTGTGATTTTCTCAGATAAAGTAGAAATGAATAATAATGATATAATAATGATATGTTTTAAACAAACACAATGACCAAGAGTTCTATATTCCAGATCCTTCAGGTGGCCTAAATTCACCATCAGTAATCAGCTCTGACAGTTTCAAAGAGTAGCATATTTAAAAGCCTGTCCTTACCCGGGGAACCAACCTCTGTACAACATCATGAGAACACAGGCCATATTGATTTTGATTTCTACACATGCGAGAGATATATAAAAGTCAACCAATCGGGGCATACACATACTGTGATAGCCACTCAGCAATTGCACAGAGTACAGTGGTGTACAAAAAAGGTACAGCCAGTAATATAACAAAGCACACTGCTAGATTGGATCTTTATATACTGTGGAGGTGCATGCATGAAGAGAAGATCACTGTGATCCAATTAAAAATAAATAAATAAATAAATACCATTTCGATTTCAACTCCTGGTGTAGTTGAAAGCTTGGTAAGGCTTGATGGTGACTTTTTGCCATTGCAAAATAGCATTTTGGATTTATCTACATTTAACACCAACTTAAGTTGGGTCAAATGGGACAGAGCAACATCAAAGAGTTAGAGTTAGGCAAAAGGAGACTAAAGGAATCTAAGGGTTCGTACTACTGATGAGCAACAGAGAACTGTATCATCAACATGAAAATGATACAGTGCATTTGATAAATTGTCACAATTATTTACATATAAGAAATGTAGTAGTGGTCCAAGTATAGTAACCTGGGTCATGTCCTTGGACACAGAGAGACAGGAAGAAGAAGTAAACTGGACACAGTGAATTCTAGCTGACAAATAATTTATAAACCATTTTACAATTCGCACTGATAAGCCAGTGCTGTAGAGTCCATTAACCAAGGTGACTGTCAACAGGGTCAAAAGCCTTGGACAAATCAATACCAAGAGCTACACAGTGTTTTTGGCAGTTCAGTGTCTTAATAATCGTATTGATTTCTACAGCTGTCTGAGGGCAAGAACAGAGAGGAGCAGCTGAGACAGCAGATGGCTGAAAAAGAAGAAAAGACTAAGAAGGTCTTCCTGGGAGCCAAGACCAAAATCAACCAGCTAAACAGTAAGTTCCACAAGCACTTAGCCACACAGAAGCTAAATTGAAGACTTGTCGACAAGGGACAACTAAACAAAGCGACTGTTCTGTGAGTTTAAGAGTAACTTGAGTTTGTAAACTGCACTTTAACCTGTAGGTACCAAGGAGCAGCTCACTCAGGAGATAGAAGAACTGAAACAGAGTAAGGAGGAAATGGAGGTGAGAATGAACGCCCTCAAGTCTCAGTATGAAGCACGACTTCTTCGGCTGGACAGAGAGCTGCGAGAACTGAGAGAGACACAAGCACACTCTGACTCCAGAGAGGAACCGCAGGACCAGAGTGGAGCGAAGGTACGTGCATCACGCAGGCTGTCGACATGGCAGACTCCACCTGTATTACCAGAGACCTGAAGATGTTGAAATGAAAATAAAACCAGTCACATGATGCATTAGTCAGTAACTTTAAGTGTTTTGAAGCAGCAGCCGGAGCACAGCAGGGAATTGGTTACCAGAGCTTGTTGCTCTTTGCTGTGCTGGTGCAGTCGTTTCCTGCTCAAACACAGTGATATGACCTGACAGACACTATGGCGTTTTCTCAAAATGTTGTGACTTTTTTTCCTCAAAATATGTCAAAATGTATGATTAATCTGGTACCCGAGCATCAGATTAATCCTGATTTATGTTTATCCTCTAATTGAATATTACAAACCTGTATCTGTACTCAGGTGGGTGATCAGGCCAGATCTGCAGACCAGAGACAGATATCTTTGAAGAGTCCTGCCCAAGACAGGGGAAGGTGACTACTGAAGACCTACACATGCACAAACACCAGAAACTAACCTGAATGGTTGTAAATAGGCATTTTCACTGACACTTTTCATAGATAGTCACATTTGTTAGTCAGTGAATATAATCCAAGAGTTCTAGCTTCACACACGTTACGTATTCAGAGGCAGATATGGAGTGGATGTAGTATGAGCTATAAAAGCCTAAACTGAAATGTGTGCAGCAGTAAAGAACAAACACCAAAAAGTAGTTAATGATAAGTAGTAATAACAACTTTTCATGGTTTCTCCTTCAGCTCCAGCCTGTCTGACCCTCCCACTGCCAACATCCGCCCTACCCCAAGTACCCCATCTCCTAGCAACAAGCCAAGCCCCTCACCTGGTAGCAAGGCCACACCCCGTGCCAGCATCCGGCCTATGGTTACCCCAGCAACTGTCCCCATCCCGACACCAACCGCCACTGTCATGCCGACCACACAAACTGACAGCCAAGAGGGTGAGAGCAAGAGATGGAAAGAAATGAAACAGAAAAGAAGAACGTAGTAGATGTTTTAGAAGCGTTCCTCTGAGGTCGGTGAATATACTGTTTGTTCTGATGGTAATGTGAGTGTAATATAATGTTTCTCTCTTCAGTGCTGATGAGCACAGCAGCCTCTGTTCACTCTACCAGCTCCAGTCTGGGGAACACGCCCACATCAATAACTCAGCCAACCAGCACCCAGGCCACAGCTTTTGTCCAGCCCACCCAGCAGCAGGTAATCAGTCAGGATGCCGGCCCCAGCATGGAGGCAGAGCGACCATCTACGTCTTCGTCTGTGATGGGAGCAGGTGAGCGGGACCTTGTCCCAAACCAACAACAACTCTGCAACTTTACACATAGCTTTGAAACAAGTGAACAGGAGAGAAAGAGTGAGCACTGAAGGCTATGATGGCGATGGTGCTCACCACAGACAAGTGCAGTCTGTCTTCACTTCCATGTAACTCCATCCTGTTGTTATCCTGTGTTTGTTTGTGCATGTTTGGTGTGGTCAAAGCAGGTTCAAAGCGAGGCAGAGAGGAGGAGGAGGAGGAAGAGGAGAGCAGACCAGAGAGTTCACACACACCTCCAACCACTAAAAAACTTCGACTAAAGCCAACGATAGCACTGCAGGTAAATACAAACACACAAGAACAAACCTCAGTAATGCACCCTCAAAATGTTCCTCAGGCCTTCTTTTAATTCTCTGTATCCTCTCAGTGGGATGCTGGGATCACACTTAAAGCTTCAAATGTATGGCTCACTGAAGATAGATAGCTTTTATATGTACTGCATTTAGCTTATTTATTCATCACTTGGTTAAAGCGTTGTCACCTTGTGTGACTTCACTTTTTGTCTTTTAAAGCAATCAAGTAATCGGTTGTGATACAAATAATTACCCCAGATTTCCAGCAGGTATGAGGAGTCCACAGTGCTTAAGCACTACTTACACGTGCATGTATTAAATCTTGCAGCTCTGCTATGGTGTCCCTGTCAGCAGCAGAGCAGACACCGTCTTTACCAGGCTGAGTAATATTTAGAAATTCAATAAACAAAGAGTTTTCAACTAGGCTCCGTAAGACATGCACGAGAATAAAACTGCATTGGCATTAGCCTCCGAAACATCGGGATGGCAGTGGTACACCACAAATGTTGCTACTTTCCTGAGAAAGAAAAAGCTCAGCACTGAAGAAGCTGCTGTACCAAGCCTGTTTTTTGTTCTTCTAACTTCTGTTTGTTTGTTGGCATCATCATCTTGTGTTTGTGTTGTGTGCGTCTTTCAGTTGACTCATTATTAGCGTATTAAGTGTGTAATTACAGCAGTGTAACGTGTGTTTCAGATGGAAGGCGATGAGGAGATTGAAGGAGAGCTGAGAGATGAGGCAGAACAACAGGATTCACCAGATGACAGTCAGGTCAGTTACCAGTGAAAGCAGCTTTGGAGAGGCTGAAAAAACTCAACTTCTGTCCTTTGATATCTGGCTGTATATAGTGTTGTTGGAAGAGGAACATGTTGTTTATGAATTTAGTTTTTGAACATCTCATGCTGTCATAAATGACGCTGTTTATATGTTTATATAGTCAGTATCTTTGAATAGATTATGTGCTCGCCAATGGCCTGACAGGGCTCCTGTGATTTCACCTGAGCTTACAGGTACAGATACTGCACATGCTAATGCAGAGAAGAAGAAATGACATCCTGCACTTCTCTAACAGAAAGACACAACGCAGTTTCTGCCTATGTTAGACTTTGAAGTAGTCTGTTGAGTTGATCAGTGCTGCAGTTGGCAAGACGTCATCAGCACACTGGCACGTTACTGCTGCGCTCTGATAGACATTAGAGGTAATAAGAGGAAACAACCTTTTGTTTTCTTGAGTCGATTATCTTATTGTTTCAAGATTACAAAGTTCATTTTCTCAAAATAACACAATATTTAACTTGTGATCTGGACATAAAAGCCTTAAAAACCAACAAATAATTACAAGTACGGCCTCCCTCAGCTTCTGTACATATGCTCCAAAATTGTGTTGCAGTGTCCCCTCTTTGTGTCTCTAGAGACTGTTTCTCTGCTGAGCTGCAAGTGAAGACAGTTTCTCTGCTGCATGGACACCTGACTATGCTTAAAGGCTGTCCTGAAAAGCTGTGACTGTATCTTTAGTCTAGAATGAAAACGGTGTTGTTTGCAGCCAGAGATGAGACAGACAGACTTCAGTCAGTGTAGCTGTAGATATTAGCTGTTTGATATTGAGTTGTAAAGTTGTTGGTTCTTAAACCGCCTGCAGTGGTTTAAAGTGCTTGATAACGGTCGTGTGTTTGCGGTGTAGGAGCTTCCAGAGGAGGGTTTCCCCGTCTTAGCTGAAGACGACGAGGACATCGAAGAAGGCGTGTCCCAGTCTGTCCCCTCTGACCAGATGTCCTCTCAGGGCTCCGCTATTATTCGGGACGTCATCGTGATCGAGACGGACAGCGACAGCCGTGAGAGCAAAGAGGGGGAGGAGAAGCAGGGGGACGAAGGTGAAGAGGAGGACGAAGAAGAAGACGAGGAGGAGGAGGAGGAGGAGGAAGAAGACGAGCAGGTTCTGCTCTGTTTAAGAACATGTCAGAATGTTTTCAGCTTTGATCTGTTGTCTGGAGTAAATAACCCAGCTGTCTGTATCTGCCTCAGTACAAAGAGGAAGAGGAGGAGGACGACGATGATGATGATGCTGGTGACAGCGGAATGAGGGAAGGAGAGGAGAGTAATGAGGAGAGCAGGGAGGCAGAAGTGGAGGGAGGGGATGAGGAGCCATCAGAAGCCCCCAGCACTGAGGAGAGTGTGTGTGGAGCCTCTTCAGACTCCCAGCGTCCCTCTGAGCCGTCACACAGCAGTGAGCATCCGCGGTGGTCTCTGATTGGTTTGACTGGTCCTCATGTTGAAATCACTTAATGTGACTCACTCGTCTCTTCCAGGTGAAGGCAGCAGTAACGCCACATCAGAGTGCGACCCCCCGAGAGACCCCATACACCTCACCCTAACCCCCTCCTCCTCTGCACCCTCCCCCTCCTCCCTCTCCTCCCTCACACCCCGCCTGCCCCACCCACGTAGACCCCCACACCCCCTCCCACCACGACTCTACATCCAACCTCCGGCTCCGGAGCTTGGCCCACCACACACACAGGTACACGTACATACACACACACACACACACACAGTTTGATCAAATGGAATAAGAAGATTTAATTTCATTGTGCTGAAGATGAATTTGGAGATGAGCAGATTCTCTCCAAACATCCAGATATTAGACTATAAGTCATCAGGAGCAGGAGTCAAGGTGTTTGAAGGACAGTGTCTTTGACTTGGACATATACAGTACATCACTGCCTTGAATATGTCCTGGACAGTGACAGTGACAGTGATATATGTGTGTGTGTGTGTGTGTGTGTGTGTTCATCAGAGACAACCCTCTCAGCTGCGCAGACCATCAGTAGGACGCGGACCTCAGCTAACCCCTGGAATAGGCAGTATGGTAAGAGATGGAGTGTGTGTGAGTGTGTGTAGAGGAGTTCAGTTACATATATGACACATTATTGGTCTAAAAAGAATTATTAGATTACATTTTCACCATTTGAATTCTGCCTTTGTGTTTACTCATAAACTACTTTAATCTGCTCACCTTGCTTTTCCCTGCAGTTCTCTTCCATGTATACTTTGGTGGTCATTAATATACCTGAGCGGCCCGTCCAAATAATGTGTGTGTGTGTGGGAAACACTGGAAGGAGGTCTGAATTTGTGCTGAGAGAGTGTGTTTGTGTGTTGCAGCAACATTTCTTTGATGACGACGACAGAATGGTTCCCAGTACTCCCACTCTTGTGGTCCCACACCGAACTGATGGCTTTGCTGAGGCAATACAGTAAGATCTTCACACACACACACACACACACACACACACACACACACACACAGAAAGACTATGGAATATCATTGAATAAACAGGTGTGCTTGATTCTGTGTGAAAGTCAGAGAAAATCAAAGGATTCTTCCAATGGCTTACTTCATAAGAATGTTTCACACACACACACACACACACACACACACACACATGCACACGCACACACACACACACACACATGCACATGCACACACACACACTTTCATTAGTTGTTACATTTTCTTTCTTTTTTTTCACTTTTCTCCTTTTAATGCTCAATTTGAGCCACAAATACACGGATTACTTGGATTTAAAAACAAACAAACAAACAAAACAATAGATTCATCCAGATTTGATGCAGGGTTTCCCACAGCATCTTATAGTGGAGGCCCTCTCATTCACCTGAAGTAAAGAGCTGCTCTGCTGATGTCAGAAGAAATTACTCCATTTTTACAAAATATAATATTAAGTTTATTATGCATCAGTGAAAATGAGCAGTGGAGCTACATCACACAGCAAAGGCTGTGGACTTGATGCAAGAAAACAAAAATGGATACATAACGATGTTTGTCAGTCTAACAAGGGCAGGAAGCAGAAAGTTTATCTCATTATAAAAGAGACTTGAACTATGAAAAGAAGTCCAACAGAAAAAGTTATTGTTGAGTGTTGGTATAATCTTTGAAGAACCTCGATGGAAACTAGCATCATGTCTGTCTCTCATGTCTGAGGTCTCATGTCTGTCTCTCATGTCTGAGGTCTCATGTCTGTCTCTCATGTCTGTCTCTCATGTCTGAGGTCTCATGTCTGTCTCTCATGTCTGTCTCTGCTCTGCTCAGTTCTCCTCAGGTAGCAGGTCTGTCCACCAGGTTCAGGTTTGGACCTCCAGAGGACCTGCTGCCTCAGACATCCGCTTCACACTCTGACCTGGGACAGCTGGCATCTCAAGGAGGTACTACACACAGACACACACACACACACACACAGACACACACACACAGCTGCCTGAGCATTCATTTTGAACACCTGAGCCTGTCTGCATTATTACTGCTGTGTGTGTGTAGGTCTCGGGATGTATGAGTCTCCTCTGTTCCTGGCTGCTCATGATGAAGACGGGGGAGGAAGGAGTGTCCCCACCACACCTTTACAAGTGGCCGCACCAGGTAGGACACACCCTCACACTCTGCACATTACGACAGTTGAATCTGTATCAGTTTTAACAATGAACGCTCCATCGTGCTCCCTGACTCTCGCTCTCTGTCAGTGACCGTCTTCACAGAGTCTCTACCCTCAGACAGTGGTGACAACATGGCATCCCAGTCAGTTCCCATGGTAACTGCCTCCACCGGGATGGTTTCTGCTGCAGATGATGGAGATGAAGTCTTCATGGAGCAGGAAGGAGAAGGGTGAGCGACTTCTGAGCAGACAGGCCTGAGGTGTCAGAAAATGTGTTTCAGACACAGAAAGCTACAGAAGGCAGCTGCAGTACGTGTGTGGATTCATTTTATTAGAGAAGCCAAGATGTGACAAAGAGGCTTGAGTTTGGGAAAGTAAATGACTATCACATCCCTTTCCCGAATGTTTCAGGTGTATTTGAGGTAAAAAGATTTTGTACCATTACCACTGGAGTCAGATTGCAAGGTTTCAGACAGTTATGGGAACCTTCTGAAGATGGAGCTTCATGTATTCATGTTTGTGTTTTCCAGTCATGGTATTGAGTCCTCGTTGGAGAGCCAGGCAGACATGGAGTCAGCGGGACAGCACGGTGATGATGCGTCTCTGCCATCTACCAGCCAAGACCCTGGTAATTTATTGTCTTAATTGACCAGAATTCAAACCCTAATAGATTGATTTTCATTATGAAACCCAAGCAACATGCTCAGTGAACAGAACTTCATGCTGCATCCACAGGGTTGTGTTGCCTTTCACATACCAATATGTTGGCTTTCACATCAACACAATAGGCCTGCAATTAATCATTATTTCCATTACTGATGAATCTGGAGATTAGTTTCTTTCACTGACCAACGGTCTTTAACACAGTGAAAAGCAGCAAATTGTCATATTCAAAGAGCTGAAGCCAGCAAAAGTCAAATGTATGATCAGAATAGTTGCTCATTAATTTTCTGTCAGTTGACTAATCAATTAATCGACTGCTTTCAGCTTTCAAACTTAAACATGAATTGCTGTTTTCACCGTGATTTAGATGCAATATTGATAAATATAAGATACCAATTGTAAGCAACTAGAAGAATCTTGAGTTTTTACAGCAGCAGGTCACACACCATTCTTACACAGCTAACAAAAAGGGACCAAAACTGTCATATAGACGCTCTTCATTCCTATTTATGATGCAGTTCAAGATACAGATACAGAAGAAATCTTCTGTAAAGCATCCGTGGAGGAGACCTCCCTCTCTAATCTCTTACTGAAGAAGTCAGGTCTGTCTGTTGCCAGTCTTGTGGTCTGATGAATAAATGTGTAAAACAAAGCGAGATGTGTCCAATAAATGTGATTTAAAGCATGAGAGAGCAGTGTCAGTGAGGGCAATATATGTTTCTCGGCTGTGCTTTGCACTTTTGTCAAAGCAGTTTGTGTGCTGTAAAACTTTCTGAAGCCAGACTGATGAAGTTCATACAGGTTGTTGGATGAAAGGTGATCTTTCAATGAGCTTTGATTTGTGATTCTTATGTATAGAATGCCCCACTCTCTGTGGATGTGAGGAGTCTGTGTCCTGTCACTGCTCATCTCTGCCTTTATTCATAGACACCAGCAGTGTTCCTCAGCGGCGCACAGTGACCAGTCAGCCCCTAATCAGCAACCTGTCAGGCAGAGGAACCAGAGGAGGGAGGGGGGAGGCCAGGACGCTACTGAGCCGCAGAGGTAAGACACAAGAGCTGTCCTGGAGGACTGTGCTGTCAGTGTCTCAGTAAAGTTTAGGCAGCACAGTGTGGAGCTCCACTTGATAGTCACTGATACTGTACACACCAACAGAACAAAGTGCAGTCAGTCAAAGGGTAATGATGAAGCTGTTTATTAAGTGCAGTAAGCAGAGAGCAGCATACACATGAGGATAATATCATGAACAGCGATGTGTGGGATCAGATGGATCATCTGGGTCATTAAGTGCTTGTCTTTTTTCAGGAACTTTCTCCCGAGGAGGAAGAGGAGGAGCCATGGGCAGAGGAGGCATTGCCTAATGATGATGTCTGCAGGAGCAACTCTGTCATCTCACCCAACAAGGAAACAAAGACAACACTTAATTCCCAGTTTTTTGTTGATTCTGAGACACTCAGTATATCCATAAATATTCTGTCCAGTCACGATCAACAATCACACCAGGAGAGATATGACTGCGCTGTTTTTGTGATCCTTTCTGAGAAATGGGAGATCACATTGTTTGTGAAATCCAGTTTTTGGTCGTTTGGTTTCATATGTATTCATAACAGTAGTCCTGGGTTTTTCACTTTGTTAGTGTCTTCATTTTGTCTGTGAGCTGTTAATACACTTGTTTTAATAATAAAGTCGAAAAATGATAGCAGCGATATCATGTGGGGTTTTTCTTCATGATCACTGTGGGAGCCCAGTGAGTGTGAGTGGACACAGAAGGCCAATCAGTGATGACTCTGATGGTGGAAAATTACTCAGCAGTCATTTTGATAAGGGATTGATTTTTTAAACTGATCAAGAAGAAATACTTTGCAATCTCTGAGCTCCCCTCCTTTGTGCTGCCATTTATTTTAAGAATCAATCACTTCCAAGAATTAGAAATGATATCAATGTATTAAAAATGGTGAATTGCTACTCTTTGTTCAGCAGACATATTTACTGTAGCAATGCAGAAAGTACCAGCATAAGACCTCTGTCTCCTTTTCAGGATGTTTCTAAGGGCAGCGCAGCCACACAGTGATGGAATTGGCTGGAGCTGGGGCTGGGCGGGGAGGGTTAGCATTCTGGGCTGCCATGTTGGCAGAGCTGGTTGCCATGGCAGCAGGGCTGAGGATGGGTAGGGGTGCGAAGGCTGCAGATGGGTCAGGTTTGGCCAGCGCTGGCAGGTTACCTGAAATCTGGACTCTGAAGAAGAGCGCTGCAGAGAAGACAAAAGTAGACAATTTGAGCTCAGACACTCTCGGACAGATAGCAGCCTCCTGTCCTGCTGCTCTCTAATGACAATAAACTGCACTGTGTGTGGTTCTTACGTCCAGAGAAGACGTAGTGCTCGTATGGGTCACTGCTCTGAGGGCTGGGCATGGACAGAGCAGAGGTGACCGGGGAGGGGAATCCCTTCAGAGACACTTTGAGGTTGATCTCTCCACTCAGAAGAATTTCTGGATGTAAGAAAGAAAAACAGCATTTAAAGTACATTTAAGAAGTGAGAAGAGGAAGGCCACTTAACCCCATTATGCAATTAATTTAACCAAGTGAAGTTAAGCTTCGATGTCATGATTTCAGTACTTTTTACAAGCTAACTGCCCATTAAGAAAAATAAAACTGATTTGATGATAATAGTCCTAAGTGGTTGGTTAGTGGGGAGGAGCAGCTGCTGTAGTTGGGTGGAGCCTCTTGTAGTGGATGTTGTTGGCTTGTTGATGAAACCATGTCCCTAAGCTGCAACTTTTTGTTACAGCTTAAACTTTCTTTAAAGGGACAGTTCATTGCAAAATCCAACATATTTTTCCTGTTGGCCATATTGCTATTACTCAATCAAGATTGTTTTGGGGTGAGCTGTCAAGTTTTGGAGATATTGGCTGCAAAGAGGTCCAGAAGGAAGTGTGCATCTACTCATCGACGAGAGGTTGAGAGAGGCTGCACACTTGGTGGGTGTAGTTCGGTGGAAGGACAATAGTTCCTACATGAAAATGATCACAACAAGATCTGCGGATTATCTCTGAATAAAAAGGTCATGATTTCTGGAAAGAGACATTGCTTTTGAGTTTTTCAAGTATTTTTTGGCACTTTGAGCACCACAAGCTGTGTGCCCTCTCGTTCCATTATGTTTGAGAGAGCACAGACCTTTTCTATGAGTGATGTCTATAGTTAAGAGGGGAAACAAGTTATTTTTGATTTTGGGGTGAACTGTCCTTTTAACCAATTTCCCAGGCTTTTGAAGTAACAATTCAAGATTTTGGGGAAAATACTTTAAGTACTGACCAGCAGGGAGAGCGGCACGACTCTGAGGGGGGCTTCTTGGTTTCTTGCTGCAGGATGGAGTTCTGTCTGATGGGTAGGTGAACCTCTGCATGATGTCTCCTGGAGGACAAACAGGGAGAGCTACAGTTGGTCTTCTCCATAAACTCAAACAGCATTACAAAGACACACTGTTTGTGCATCTCTCCGAGTTCTTTTTGTTCGTTTATTGTTTATATCTGGAGAGAGGTGACAGAGCTCTTTGCTTTATATCCATGCAGCTCCACACATTCATCTGTTTTGAGCATGGAAGTTCATTTTTGATGTGTCTCCATTCATTTATGTCTTCCTGTGTTCCTCACCGTTCTTAAAGAAGTACACAGTCTCTGGTCTGTTCCTGCTGGCTGGTGTCGGCAGTGCAGCACTGATGCCTCCTGTCAGACCTGGGAACTCAGAGGTCAGAGGTTTGGGGTAGCCCGGCTCCATCACCATGTTTCCATCTAGAAGCCAGTACTGGTCTCCCTGCAGCAGTCACAAAGAGGATAACTGCTTACTGCTCTCTGACTTCCATCATCACAGGGCAAGTTTTCTAAAGTTTCCCTTCGTTGTGTTCATATCGCCAGTTCCTTTTGGCATCATTGAGGCAGCATCACCAGATTTTTGTCAACATTTGTGAGACAAAGACAGAAGTATTGGTATAATAACTGTCCTTTTCAGACAACATCTGTACATGCTGTTGCTTTTTATATCTGGGAAAAAAATATGGGATGATTTCAGATTTGAACTCTCCATGAACTGGACTATTCTGGACTGGACCCTAGAACCTACAACTTGTTGATGTGATGGCAGCAGTGGTAATATGAGAAGCACTACTCAGAATATTGAAGAAATACTGTCAGTACAGAACTTGCTGTAGTTACAGTACTGCAGCTGTAGCAGTGACGTTGCTACCTGTGGCAGTGTCAGTAGTTGTAGTAAGAGTCAGAGCAGAAGTTGAGATTTTACTAGTAGTACAGATCTAGGTTAGACATTTAGCAGATAAATAAGCAGACTGAGTTGCAACAGTAACAGAAGTAGCACAGTGACACAGTGGTTGTAGTTGTGGTGACAGCAGCAGTAATAATGGGCTATAGTAATATTGTACCTTGATGATGTAGGTGTTTCCGAGGCAGTTGCAGCGTGTGAAGACCGTATCAATGGGAGAGGGGACACCCAGAGCGTCTGTGATACTCTGTGGTGGACCAACTGAGTGACTGACGGGGTCCACTGACCAGAACAGCTCACCTGAAACACACAGGTAAGTGCTCACACAGGCCACTCAAAGACTTCAGAGAATCACACCATATTAACGTGCAAAGATCACCAACATATATCAACACTAATCTGACATTATGTGCTTAAATGTGTATTTAGAATATGATTATTCCCTGAGGCATTACACTTTAATTCATGTAGACACACAATACAACTTTTATCCATGAAGGCAACTGGAGGCGATGTCGTCCACAGCGACAAACAGCAACACACTGATACTGACCTTTAAATATCAGGATGGTTCCATTGCTGAGAGCTGTCAGTCCATTGATGGGAGACTCACTGCACAGGTTGACATCATCTAAGAATCCTGAGAACACACACAGGCTTTATCTTACACACTAAAAATCACCATATGTTGTTTTCATATTTCTGTTGGCTTAATGGATCAAAACAGCACTTTCACCTTCTGCCACAACTGAGAAGATCTTTCAGACCTGTTTAATCCATTTGTTTACATGTCATTACTAAAAAATTAAATATTAGTATATGTACAGACACACATATCCACAGGACCACTTGTCCTACCTGTCCCTGGTCCCTCAGAACCTGCTCCCACCACAGGCAGACCCAGTCCCTGTGCTATGTCCTGCAGGGTGCTGGGCCTGGAGCCTGCGGGGCCACTGAGACCTGGGACCAAAACACAAAGACTTTTTTGTGTGGCCAAATGCAGTAAATTAATTTGATACTTTTTTTTTAACTCATCAAGGACACAATATGTTCTTATTCAACAAAACAGTTACAAAAATCTAATTTTCAAAACTAATTCTGAGAATAAAAAAAGAGGCAATCTTTACAATTATTCAGAATTCATCCAAATCGAACTAAACAGAGTCAAACTGAAATAATCTCTGTTTAAATAACCTTGATTTGGCCCAGATGGAGCCACTCCACCTGGTGTCAGCACCAGGTGGACATTAACTGTTCCACCAGCTGCTCCAGGACCAGAGGGACCTTCAGAAGCACCGCTGCCCCGAGATGGAGCACTGTAGCTGTGCAGAGACGAGCCAGGCGCTGCTGAGTCTGGAGCTCCACCATAAGAGGAAGCGCTGGACATTGGCAGTAGACCAACAGGGATGTTACTCACACCTACAGGAGAAAAAAGATGAATGTTTTTATGTTCAGATGTAATTAAAGTATCAGTAAAAATTTAAAGCTAAGGAAAAAAGAAGTATTGCAAACCATGCTGCAGTGGATTGCTTGGTATAGCTGGAAAATTGTGGTCAGAGGATGTGGCAGTCAGCGTGTTGAGGAGGCCTGATGCACCTGGACACTGAGCCCCAGCGTACTGTGGGCAGGGACTCCTTGCTACATAAAAACACATGAATTCAGATGACCATAACTATCATCATGATAAATTATACAGACACTGACACAGTTAGGTTTCGTAGGTTTGGCACAATCCATTAACAGTTAACACTAGTATTGTGTTCTCAGTCTCTTAAGTTACTGTGAACTGATCAGTGGAGTAGGAGAGGAATGGTGTGGTTATAGTTTGATGTGTCAGTGAGTAAAAAACAGGCAAACAATGTGAGTGATGGAATAATGAGTAAAATAACAATAGGAAGCTGGATATGTCAGCTTCTAGGTAAGAAGACGAAATCTAATTAGTTATAATTCATCAAACATTAGCTACTGGGCCAGTATTGACCACTACTACCTCCCACCATCTCTGCTACTCCTATGATGTAAGTTTGTGGTCATTTAAGTACACACTTTGTGACTTTTACTGTATAGTGTGAGCACAATTTAAAGTGAAATAATTCAGTTTAGCAGTTTACATGTTTGAAGCTTCCACCAGCAGCCACAGAGCCTGGCTCTCATAGTAAAGAAAAACACTGGCATTGGCACATACCCTACTGTTAAACCGCAACATGTGTTTACACTTTGGTTTTTGGGAAGATTTATGCTAAGCTACGCTAAGTATAACAATCTCAGCATGCAGTGAGCCCAGAGTTGTTGGGCCCCTGTGGGTTTAGGGGCCTCAAAGCACACTGCATTGCCCAGTCAGTAATCCAGTCCCCGTCATTAGCATGTAAAAAGTACATTTCTGCATGCAGGGGTAGTAATGAAAGCTTTCAGTGTGTGATTCATGAATGCTGTTTGGATACAGTGCATTAGAACATCTACCTGTGTACCATTCCTCGCTCTCACTGTTGGACCTTTTCTTGCTCTTCTGTGATTTCCGATTTCCTGAGGAGGAGGAGAAAACAATGAAACACAGAGGAAGATGTTATGAAGACTGTGAAGATACACCTGCTCTCCAACATCTGTTGAGTTTTCGTAAAGGAACACAGAAAGGCTTGGACAGGCCGCTGCTCAAAGATTCCAACATGTGTCAAGCATGCCTGAAGAAAATACATTTCAAAAACACATTCCAGTTCTGAGCAGCTGCTTGTGCAAGCCTTTTGTATTACCTCTCCATAACCCCTCCTTCACATCTCTGCATTGATATCTGGAACAGTAATACTGCTAATTGCTGCTGGTTAGTTAAGTCAGTTGATGGCTGCTAACCTGAAGCTGCAGCCCTCAGAGGCTGGAACGTCCTGGGCTGTGAGACAGACACACTGGCATCTGTGGACAGAGAGACCAGGTGGGAAAAGCACTGTGGGTTTATTTACTGTTACTCCACTAAAATCAGGACATCTTGTAGCTTCTTAAAGCTTCATTGGATGTGTAAACTTTAAACACACACTGTAGGCGTGTGTGTGTCGATGCTCAGTCACAGTGGGGCACTGTGAGCAGTTGTGCTGCTGTAGCTGTGGTCGTGGCCCTTACCGCAGTGTTGCTGGTAGTCGCGACAACAGGTGTTGAAGTTGACGCACTGTGGATCACAATCACATAGCCGACCGCGCCTGAATGTCTCAGTGCAGCGACCCTGACAGGACTGAGCTGAGAACAGCCAGACAAACACATCGTTATCAGCACAGTGCAGCACATGTTGTTTTCAGCGGGTCAAAACTGCACTATAACACATGCATGAAGTGAAATGACTGATGTGTTCACAAAGAACTGTCTGTTACATCCAGCAGACATGAAGCAACACTTCTGTTCAAGTAGTCGTTTTTATGTGCACAGGATGAATGTGTTTATCTTTAGCTGCTAAATGCTCCACTTTGTTCACCAGCCTGTGGCTAACTTCATCTGTCTACCTGTCAGAGCTGGGACAGTCATGTAGAGAGAGTTTGTCAGAGCTTTTCTGCTGAAAGCAGCTGACTGCTGGAAAGCAGGTTGATGAGGGCGTGGAGACAACACCAACCCACAGTGTGACATCAGGAGCTTAAAGAATCTGAAAAGTTCTATAAAAACCAAAACAACCAGCTAGAAGAATCAAAAAAATTACCATCAAAACCAATGACAAGCTAAAAAGAGGCTAAAAAATCCCATAGAAACAAAACAAGGTGAGAAAAAAGCTAAAATGCGTCAAATAAACCATATCATACAGCAGGCTTCTTCATGGAACACGTGGACATGTCACATCAAAGCACAGGTGCAAATGATAAAACTAACAATGGATGAATTCCATTTAGCTGCTTAAGTTTTGGTCTCCTGCTGTTGCTCATGCTGGCTCGCTGTGAACTGAACGCAGTCATTGCTAATGTAATTAGTAACTCCTGTATGTAATGAGTGTCCTACCAGTGGTGCACACAGCCTGAAAGTCTTGGCAGCACTCGTTGTGTTGCAGGCAGCTGAAGTCACAGGTACACTGCTGGCCTCTGGTGAAACTCTCACCACATCGACCCACACAGCTGCCTGCACAAACAATTTTTCATCCTTTCATTTTCATTCATATCACTGGAAGGCATACCAAAGTATTATGGGTACAATATTAAACATTAGATGTAACCATAGCTCCATTATTAGTCATTTTAAGGCGTGTTAGGAGTGCAGGCGTCCTATCAGATGATTTAAGGCATGCTAGGGACATTATTATCTTTTGATTATCATTCAATATTATAAGGTATTATATCTGTGTTATTCATTATCAGAATTTGATTACAGGGTACTATAACTGTAACACATGAGAAGGTATCATATAATTTAGTAGACACTGGATGATCACAGCTGCATTAGTAAACAATTTTAAGCATCATAGGTGCTTAACCACATCATAAATATATATGAGAGATATTAGAGGTCATAAGGAAAATTGTTGTAATAATACGTTATTAGATGCATTATGAGATATTCTAAAGTACACTTTAAAGCATTAGAACGGCATTAAATGGACAGTTAAAACACAACATGTACATATTTTTGGTGCTACTAAGTGTCATACCATAGATTTTGAATGACGTGTCGATATGTGTCATACCTGGTCCAGCAGCAGCAGTGTAGGTCACAGCAAGTCCAAGCAGCAGAAGCCACGCTGACGCTTTCATCTTCATCATCTTCATCCAACACTGTGTCTGATAGGAATCTGAGTTGGACAACAGTTGTGATACACAAAGGGAGCGTGAGAGAGCCACACTGCCACAGAATTAGAGAGTGAGAGAATCAGCAGTTACCTTCTCAGTGTGTCACCTCTCCTCGTCTTCTTTCAATCTGTCTGTCTGTTGGTCTTATATATTAGAGAAACTCTCTGAGACAGGACGCTTTTAATTAGCATCACACACAAGCACACTCATGCTACACCCACAGACCAATTAAAAACCGCCAAGACGTATTTAAACTTCCTACACTGACAGTAAATGAACTCCTACACACAGTGACCCCTTTCAAGACCAGCAATGGAAAGTAACTGATTACAAGTTACTCCTGTTACTTTAAAAGCATTTATGTATAATCCCAACAGAGTCTGGCTTCATCTTCTTTGTCAAATGTTTCAAATGTTTTACATTTCACTTGTTCTTTGCAGACTCCTCACTCTCACTGACTCATAAATCAACCAAAATCTCCCACATGTTTCCCTGAGAGCAAATAGGATCTGTATCATATACACACCTTAATAACAACATGCATTTATGAACTGGGGACTACCTTTCAGTCACAGGTAAATTAACCTAAAGCACTGTGAAGTACACCACTGCAGTGTTTTTTTCCACTTGTGAGGTCTGTGGCTTCGCCCACATGTGATGTGACTCCTACCTGTTGCCTTTTGGCCACATTTTCCCAGCCAGCCAGCCGGAGGAATGAGTTGCTTGAGCCAGCCAGAATGATGTCATGTGGTTTTGACAATTTTATGGTGGACTTTCAATTGTTCAGTCCTTCGGTCATAAAAAGTGTCTACATATGGGATGAGGGGAAAGAGAGAAAATGAATGATAGGGGTCAATCTGGTGAGGTGTTTACTTCATTTAATGTGGATATACTACTTAATTTTTCAGTTATTTAATCTCTTCCTAACATTAAGACCAGCAAAGATCAAGACAGAAGTCTCAAGGGAGGCTGGCTAATGCAGAAAGATGATCACAGTTAAAATGACTGATATATATCGTAAAGTGTAGAAACACAGAAAGAACATCTATTCTTTGTGAAAAATATCAGGTAATACCCATAAACACTCAAGACACCAGAAGACTTCCTGCATAAAATAAACTGTATACTGTTTTACATACTGGTGCATACTGGGTCTACTCTAGTCTCTCACAGCATTGATAGAGTTCAGTGTGTGTCAGTTTGGATTCATTAAATGTAATCTCGAAGCTTTCTCAAATGAAAATAACCTTACTTTCTTTTTCTAGAGCTCTCAGCAACATCTCACTGTCTTCTTCAGATGGTGGAGTTTGAGCTGTTGTCATGGAGTTGACTCAGTTGTCGGTTGGCAGGAAGTCATACATGGGAGGAGGTATCAATCAACATGAATTGACCACCTGTTTTCACATGGCTGAAATTCCATTCTTTGGTTGTGTGAGGGCATCTCAGCCACTCCAATGACAACAGAAATACTCACCCACTGCTGAAGATGATATGCAGTTGGAATCTCTGGAAAGAGCAAGGAAGTGTACCTTGAGTTCAGATTATTTTGTCAAACTATGATTTCCAAGGTCAAGAATGAAGTGTCATGCTCAGCTTTGACTGCACACTAAATTGAACTGAATTACTTTGTGTTGTACAACTCTCTCCTTCCCCTGAAATCATGAAGAAAACTTCCAAACAGTAAATACAATGAATATTTTTAAATGAAGGACGAGTTCTTGGGTTTCCACTTCATGTTGCAGTTGAAAATTTATTGTATGATATATATTATAAATCCTCATCAGAGTTAGACGTGTGCATTAACTGCATATAGTGTATACTACCATGTAAATGAGGAGTTTTGTAAAAGCTGTTGCCAGTGCTGGGATGGTCATCTCTACGCTGAACATGTGAGATCTAATGAAAACATCTCATTAGAGTCAGTTCAGGTGAAAGATCAGCTTGATAATTACACTACTGTATCACTTTATTTTCACCCATCACTGAAAAAAACTGCAAAGTGTGGCTACAGAGGTGTGGAACCACCGTTTCCCATTTAAAATAACTGTATCATATATATTATCAACAAGCTATGCAATCAAAATGGTAATTAAATAAACTGAAGACTATCATCATATTAGATTACATTGTATTTGAATGAAAGGTAAATATCAAGTCTACACTAAATCCAAAACGATTTCAAAGCCTAATTGTATGTGTAGGATTTGAAAATGTGAGACTTCTGTAGTATCAAAAAGACAATATGGCAGAAAGCAACACATGCTGATACACCTGATATCTCTGGAGCTCTGAGAATGGGCTGAAAGCAAAACACAAACTGTAACAATTTGCATTTTTCTACACACCAACACATTCAGAATCATACATTGAAAAATTCAATAATCACATAAAAATTATTACACGTATGGCTTTCATAAAAACAGAAGCTTGATGAAAGTATTTTAAAAGTAGGAAAAGGCAGTTTGATGTCTGTTATAAATGAGAGTGTTGACACTCTGCAGGCCATCTGCTAGGGAGATAATACAATGTGAATAAGTCAGAACAGCAGACGCAAACACATCAACACACCCACTCTGTTCCCATTCACCTGCTGGCCTGGCTGACGACATGCATGTGTGCTCTGTTGTTTTCATGTGCTTCATTTCTAACAGTCAATTATGTGTGATGGGCAGCCCTCTAATGAGCCCTCAGGGAGGGGTGTAGTCACACTGAGGTATTGTGATTGGTCAGATGGTCAGATTAAAGCAGCTCATAAAACTTTATTAGCACCCCACATTGTGACCATGTACAGACAGTGGGAGTGGGACGCGCGCTGCCGGGCAGCGGAGAGTGCCGCACACATATTTCACACGCTTGGTAGGTGTTGAGAAACAGGAGGCCAGACAGACATTATGAAACATGGATTTAAGGAGTGTCTGGCAAAGCAAAGATGACTGAAAGAAGAATAAATTCATTCAACCTGACTGTGTGATTGAAGTTTAGTCCTCAGCAGTGGTGGAATGTATCTGAGTACATTTACTCTAGTGTTGTACTTCAGTACAAATCCAAGGTACTTGTACTATTCTTGAGTATTTCCATTTTCACTTTTACACTTACTCCACTATATTTGTCTGAGAGCTTTAGTTACTAGTTACTTTTCAAATTAAAATGTTCTCATCCTGTCCAGTGAGAGCCATGTACCTCTACTTTTAGTGACTTTGAATTGGGTTTTTCCTGATAAACTGAAGGATTAAGTGTTCCTTTATGGAGAGAAAACTCTCTCTCTTTCAAACCCCTCTTACATCAGCTGGGGGGACCATTTTACAACACAATGAGTAATTTTAATTTCGACACTTTAAGTACATTTAGTTGATAATACTTACATATTTTTACTAAGGTGCGGTTTGTATGCAGGACTTTTACTCGTAGTGGAATATTTTCACAGCGTGGTGTTTGTACTTTTACTCTAAGTACAGGATCTGAATCCTTCTTCCCCCACTGGTCCTTGAATCCATAAAGTCAGGCAGTTCATTTGAGTAATGTGTCTCTCTGTAGTGCCCTGGGAGCTGACAGGATGTTTGTGGATCCAGACTTACTTTCTGCAGTTTTACAGCTCTTACTTTCTTCAGTTGACACTGGTAATGACTCTCTGATGAGACTGTGGGTTGCTGACCGGTGTCTGCTTGCATTACTTCATCCTCCTGGTATCTTTCCCTCTCTGCCCTCACTTGTTCCTACTCATTATTTCAGCTTTATAGCTGAGGCCAGTTTCATGGTGAAGTTTATTGTCTTCATGGACAAAGAATGTTCTCTTTTTGTTTACTCTAAGTGTGTGGTCACATGGACCTAATCCAAAATGAGAAAATGTCACATCAATCTTTTGATGTTTTTCTCTACCTTAAAAATCTAAGCAGACATGGGAGAGAGGATTTTCATTAGGAGGATGATGATCATGATCAACTGTGAGATTTATCTATGAGTTGAAGCCATGCTTGTTTCCAGCTAGATTTTCCAATATTTTCTTTTTTGAAACTATGGTTACTGAACACCTGGTGTTTTTGACATCCCCACATATAATGAAACAGAGTACCAATTTCTTCATGATAATTAATACACCCGAGTAACGCAATGTTCGTGCTTTACATGTATGAACACCGATGTCACCGGAACAAAAGATTCCTCCTGTGTGTTTCCGCCCGGACAGTGTGAAAGATGAACCAAACACCTGGGATACCACACGTTTTTCCTTTTGTTTAACTCCGTCTTGTGTGTTGTTGTGGACAGTTGTTCTATACTCAGCACAGTACACGTTAAGAGCCGTGGACAGCAGAGAGTTTGACCGGCAGCAGAGAGCGGAGCTCCGCTAAGAGGTGAGTGAAGCCCGCGTCCACACAGACGACACAGCCCGCCATCATGGAGCCGCAGCGACACTTCAGTCAATATGTTCGAGGAGAAAGTCCGGAAATGTCGTTTAAAACATTTTGCAAAGTATTTTTACCTTGCCCTGCTTTATTTTAATCAGTTTTATCGGCTTTACGCAGGTCAGTCTGTGGGTTCATTGGTAATGGAGAGTAAACTTTAGACTGTTTAAACTTTGGTCATTTATTCATTTTCACTTTGTGTTTGTAAAATCAGCATGAAAACAGATCGGACATGAAGCACCTGTGATGGGAGAGCTCAGGAAGCCACGGATACATGGATAAATGCATGAATGCGTATCTTTCATGAATGCATGAATTTTGGCAAGACATTTATTGAAATATCTCAATATATATAATTTACATCATATACTGTACACTTCCTGCATTGTCAAAACAAACAGACCCCTAATGGCAAAAGAAAGCAAAACATACCACAGGGACAACACACATTTACCCTACGTATAAACAAACAAGCTCAACCTCAGTATCTTCACATCTCCTCAACTTAAATGAAGTACATGAAATCTAAACAAACATACAGTCTGTGTCAGTAAGAGTACCTGAGGCCACTGGCTGCTCTGTGGGCATCCAGCCTTTTCAAATAAGTACGTTACAGCTGCTCAACAATCAGCAGACGTGGAAAACACCATCATGTGAAGTTAAGAAGCTTTTCTGAAGCCTGGTTTTAGGTTTGTAACTGAGGATTGGCTTCAGCTCTGTGTGTCTCTGCAGTCATGCTCCTGGTGGACCCCGGTCTGTATATCGGCACCGCGGCCGACCTCAACGACAGCCAGGCATTGGCCAATGCAGCTATCACTCACATCCTGTCTGTGGACTCCGTGGACCCTGCTCCTCTGCTGCCTGCTGATGGAGAGCTCCGCAGGAAGTGGATCAATGTCCTGGATGAGGTGACCTCTGACCTCCTCAGTCACATGGACGCCTGCTTCCTGTTCATTCAGAAGGCTGTGGATGGAGGCGGAGCTGCACTTGTTCACTGGTAAGGGTCAGAGGTCAAGGCATGCCATGCATGTTTCACATTGACTGATGTGTTGATCATTTGATCATGAAAGACTTATCAGCAGGACATGTCCTCAGCGGGACATTTTACAGCTGCAAGATGAATAAACTTGCAATAGTATCAAAGTTAAATTTATGTCTTTAAGTTATGAATAGATTTCTAAAATGATTGTGAAGGACTTCTGAATGTTTATTTGTGTGTGTGTGTGTGTGTGTGTGTCTGTGTCTGTGTCTGTGTCTGTGTCTGTCAGCCAGGCTGGTCGGAGTCGCAGTGCCACCATCATCACCGCTTATCTAATGAAGAGATACCAGCTGGGCTTCACTGAGGCTTACTGCAGACTGAAGGGTGTCAAACAGGATGTACAGTAAGAGCCTCTGTGTGTGTGTGTCTGTCTGTCTGTCTGTCTGTGTGTCTGCACTTTCTCGTTAATTTACTGACTGCTTGAACTGACTGGAAACATGTCTGTGGAATGTTGGGTTGTTTGGTGATTTGGGTAAACTGACCCTGAAAGGATCCGTTGTCAGAATGTTATTATTAATATTAGACTCAGGACAGATAATTGATAGCTGGTGGATGTGTTTCAGGGTCAACAGTGGTTTTGAGGAGCAGCTGTGTCTATATGAGTCCATGCAGTGTGAAGTGGACACCTCCAGTCCTCTGTACAAACAGTACAGACTGACCAAGATCACTGAGAAGTACCCTGGTAACCACACACACACACACACACACACACACAC
>JBBMOE010000098.1:193840-259288 GCA_037975065.1 Chaetodon trifasciatus | reverse complement strand
CAGAATATTGTTACCAAAATCTTGTGACGTTCCCCAGCCCTTAGCTGCTGTTCATGCTGGCTCTCTGTCACTCTCTGTCATGACGCACTGGCACACCTGAACAGAGCAGAGCGACTGTTGATGTTAATAACCGTTTGCTTTTCCTGCTGTCACAAGTCAAAGTATCTGCTGTCAGTATGTCTTACTGCAGTAATCACACACACAGAACGTGTGGGTTATCATGAGTAATGATATGAAATGTGTTGTTGTCTAGGAGACGTCCAGTGTACGTCTTACTTCATTGAACCACTGCAGTGGATGGAACAAGCTTTACTTGGAGTGATGGATGGACAGGTAATGCACACACACACACACACACACACACACACACACACACACACACACACGTCAGGAAATGCATTGGTTTTAACTGACATAAAATACTATGGTAGATGTTCTCAGCCTCACATGAAACCTCTAATCAGATGGATCTTTTCATTCATAATTGTGTCATATAGGGTTAGGCTGATATTCTGGGTCTGAATAGTCCTGCTTCTTAAAACACACTGGTCTCTTTATCCATACTTATGGTCCCCTCCTCTCTTTCCTGTGTGTGTGTGTGCATGTGTGTGTATGTATGTGTGTAGCTGCTGTGTCCTAAGTGTAGTTCTAAGCTGGGCTCGTTCAGCTGGTGTGGTGATCAGTGTTCGTGTGGTCGCTGGGTCACTCCCGCCTTCCAGCTGCATCGCAACAGAGTGGACGAGATCCGACAACTGAACATGCAGAAATAACACACACACACACTCACACACACCTACATAAATGAATGCAGTCTCTGCAGGCATAAACAGAGATAAGAAGCAGCTCATCACAACACATAGTTGAGCAAGAAATAGAGTTTCAGATGTTCCCGTCCTCTTGTTCAGGTTTTGAAGAGCAGCATTTATTTGTTGTTGGCTCCACGTGTGATTGGAGTGTACAGACCGTGTAGGAGGGAACATTGGGGGACACTTGTGAAGTTGATTGAAGAAAGAAAGAACATCAACTCTAAAATTCAGGACATCAGGAGGCCTTTCAAATGTTTAAAGGACTATGACCATTTTACAGAAATGCTGCTGAAACAATCAGTTATTTGATTGATCAGAACATTGGTCAGATATTTTCAGAATTGAATTCCTTAAAGTGGTTTGATTGGATATTTTTACCATAATGTATGACATGACAATGTGAAGAGGCACTCACAGTGACCAACCTACTAATCAGCTGCTTCTAAATTTCAGCTCATTGTTTAACAGTGTTGCCCACAGCTTATCTGAACTGTCCACTCTCACCGCTCTCATAGCATTTTTTTAGCATAATTTTTGCCACAGCAGGCAGCTGTTTTTCGAGAAGAAGCTCTCACTGCCTGCTCAGCACAAAACGGCCACAGACACAGTTTGAGACTCACTGGAGCAACATTATCATTCATGTTTGTGTTCATCTGATGAATCTAAGTCCAGTCTGGACTCTCTTTTAGCTCTGTTTACGGCTAAAAGCAGTGAAAAAGCTCCATAGAGTGGTCAACTGTCGTATTACACACATTTGTTGAACCATTGTTAATATGGATAAATATTAAATATTGAATATCAGTCAGTGTCTGGGTAAAACTACTCACTGACTACAGCTTCTCAAATGTGAATGTATTTCAAGTGTTGTTGTTTTGGATTGTTGGTCAGACAATTTGAAGACATCTGTGGATGGTTGCTGACATCGTTGATAAATAAAGGAAAAAAGATTTGTTGCAGCATGAACAGCAGTGCTACCAACCCCACAACAGCTCACAACAGCTTATATAACAGCGTTGGTCTGATGCAGCCGTTCAGAATGAACGAGTTAACCATCACCAAAAGTCAGTTTCATACCACAGCTAAGAGTCCCGTATGAGGAGGGTTCAGTTGACACGACCTGCACTATGTTTTAAATCCAACTCTTCTCCACAGATGATGTAAATAAATGTACAAATAAAAACACTTGTTTATAAAAACATGTCTGTTGCCATCTGTCCAAATTAATCTGGATATTTATGTTTTATTTCAGTTTTGTGTGTGTGTGTGTGTCTGTGTGTGGGGCCATGTCTTCCTCATGCTGTGGGGACATAAATCTGTTACATTGTGGGGACTCGCCTTCCTTATGGGGACAAAATGCAAGTCTCCATAATGTAAATCTTTAAACTTTAGGGTGAAGCCTTGGGGTTTCGGGTAAGGTTGGGGTCAGATTATGTAATGTCCTCTGAAGTGATGGAAACACAGCTGTCTGACTTGTTCCTCCCTTGTTTCTAGATTTTCTCTTCCCTGTTGGTCCTCTCCAGATAGTGTTGTTCTGATTCAGATCCAGACAGACAGACAGACAGACTGCTGAAGCGATGGCCTGATCCAACACAAAGATCACATCAGGATGAATTCTAGTTGATTTATTTGCTCTGGACTCTGGTTTCTGACAGGCTGATGTTAAAAACACAGCACATTCTTCACTTGGAATTCAAATGACATAACATTTTCTACAACTGCAGCCCAGATAAACTCACTGGAGCCTGTCAGTAACAGTGATTCATAGAAAAGGAGGATTTCCACAGAAATTTTATGAATATGTTGATGTGTTTTATGTTGAATCCATCATCTTCCCTGAAGTTCTCTGGGATTTATCACATTGCTTTAGCTGGTGGAGAGGCAGAATTATGACAGCTGTAAAATAACTATCCTCTGATCACAGCTGTCCATGTGAGGGCCTTTTGCTGATCTTTGTAGAGGGGTTGAAGGCCTAATTCAACCAAAACTCAACAGTGGAATTCATGTAAAGAGAGAAACTCACCTGTGAAGGAGTTTCAACGGCTAGTATTTCACAGTTGATATCTATAAACTTCCATCACAGTTTATAGATAGACAGTAAAGAAAGCATAACACGTTGGTCCACTACTGTCAACATTACATATCAATAAAGATACACATCATCGTGGACACACAGTATGTGGGCAGTGTGGGCACCAAAACACTCAATACACAGCTTTTGGTGCAAAATAAGCACATTTACTCAGGTAATGTACCTGAGTACAATTTCCAGGTACATTACATTTCTGTTTTCTACTACTTTATATTTGTAAATATGGTCTTGTACTTTTTACTCACTGAGTTTATCTGACAGCTGCAGTTGCTTGTTACTGTTCAGACTCTGCATGACAAACACATGGATGACTTTTTAACGACTGACAAAGACATTGTTAACGATTAAAGCAGCGAAGCAGCGTGTGGCCCCAGCCAAAAAAAAAAGTATCTGCTTGAAGTTGTGTGTGTTCTGCCAAAGTGTTATTTCCCCTCAAAGCTTCTGGTTTCATTTCAGTTGATGTTTGAGGCACAAAAATTTAGAATTGTCGATGAATTCACAAAAAAGTCCAAGACAGACCTTCTGTTTGTTTGTTTGTTTGTTTGTTTGTTTGTTTGTTTGTTTGTTTGTTTGTTTGTTTGTTTGTTTGTTGGTTGGTTGGTTGGTTGGTTTCCTGGCCCATTAATCATCTCCTGACACACCAAGTTAATCTTGTGCCTGTCAGAGAGGCCTGACCCCTGGGCTGAGAACCACTGGACTAAACCAGTGAACTGTATATAAAGTAGTTTAATGTAGTTCCACCTGGACCAGCTACAGCAGTCAAACACTGCTCACACATCAATGCATCAACATAAACAGTGTAATAGTCTCTTGGCCAAAGGTGCCAGATGTGACTCAGCCGGGCTGTGGACCAAACAAGGAGCAGCGTCATCATGTTATACCAGATGATGGCTGAGAGAAAGTCTTGAGTTTTCTACCTTTATGTTTATCATAAAGCATGTTGTTATTTTGTTCAAAACAATCCATAAACAAAACACTGCTGAGAAATTGGTGTTTTCCAATGGAGTCTCCTGCTTTGAAAGGGCTCTGCCAAACATTAGCTGTAGTAACATACAGGCGCCATAAGATGGCACATCAGCTCCGTGAGCAAAGAGAAGTGCTTCTGTCCCCTGAACCCGTCACAGAGCTGAAGCAGTGTTGAGTTTCTAATGGCAAACAGCAGCAGAGCCCTCAACAGATAAACAAGCCTCTTAGCATAGTAATGATTATTATGGAATACTAAACAGAATGACAAATTAATCTGTCTGCAATGAAGACCTCTTCAGATGAGGCTTGAGCAGCTTATCCACATTTTACACTAACTTTTGTAACCAAGTGTTTTTCTTCAGCAATAATCACACATCACACAACAGAATGGATGATAAGATCATTATATAAAGTACTCTACTTCTGATTTGTTCACTATCCTCATCTTTGGTTTCGCTGTAGAGTTGTGGTAATTATTGAAACTGTAGCTATTACCATTGTTAGATAAATGAATTCTGAATAAAGTCATTATTCCGGATGAGCCATCAGATATTAACTCAGCTATGGGCAGGTGTATTTCAGGTTCCATCTACCTGTGTATATATACAGTATAAACCTAATCCTTTCCTGATCCGCCTCTACACACATCCTTAGGACAGTTTTTCATGCACAGAGTCTCTTTGTGTGCAGGCTCTTCAGTGTGACAGTGTCAGCGAGTCCAGATGTCAGATCTATGTAAGCGTCAAAGTAAAGTGTCTGGATTGTTACATCGAGTGGTATTGAGTGAGGTTGTTCCACCAGTGCTGGACTGTAACTCAGCTGTTCTGTCCAACACACACCTGGAAAACTGGAGTACACACACTGGAACTGTGGAGCACAGAGGGGGAGGGGTGACAACAGCGACCGCCAACAGAAAGAGAGGGTTATGTAAAAGAGATGGAAAAAGGGTTTAAATGAGGTAAAGTGAAAATGTGTGAAAATGACAAGAAGAGAGAGGAAAGAGAGAGGTGGGCGATGTGCTCCAGCTTTTCCATGCTCTCATAAGCACTGGAATTACGAATCAATCAAAGGGGACTTCCCGCTTTGCTGTGTGTGTGTGTGTGTGTGTGTGTGTGTGTGTGTGTGTGTGTGTGTGCGAAAGAGAGAGAGAGAGTAACACATGACACCATAAGTGGGATATGAGCAGTTATCCAGGATGCTGTAATACTGCGTTTGCAGACCAAAACAGAGAAGTGTGAAATTGATATTTCACCACATCGACAGCAATCATCATCAGAGAAGGAAAAGACTTTTTCTGAAAGGCTGCTCATTTCTGGAGGCCCAGTTCCACCAAGCTGAAATACCCCATACTAATGTTTTGGGGCAATAGCATAAGCCTGCTATTAAACAGTAACGACCTTCATGCACAAACTTGGCCGCCATCCTACTGTGTGGATTTAATGCACTTTCATGTTGAGTGTTGCTGCATCTCTACAATGAAGCTAATCAAAGACTGCAGGCTGGCAGCCCAGACTGTGAAATACAACATGTTAAACTGATTTCAACATGAGGCTGTAGTCTGGTTAACTGCAGTCAAATACAGCATATGTGGAATTTAAGTTACTTTTACAAATCTAAGACAAGAATTCAAAATAAACACAAGGTAAAGTAATTAGAAAAGTTGCTCACAAACCCACTTGCACTTTAATGTTGGCCTGGTTCCGCACCTTTGAATGAGTGTCCATATCTGTGGTGTTCTATGGTACTCAGCCCCGAGCCCATTGGTACATGTTAAAGACAGAAATCTTCAAAATAAGTAATCTATGCAGCGTGTTTGTGTTTTTGTGTTGTGTGATATTTATTTGGATGCTGTACTTTTCCTGATTGTCTCTCAAACAGGAGGAAATGGTCCATATTTTGGAGACTTTTTATTTGGGAAATTTTCAGTGGCAGAATAATTCACATTGGTGCTCTGATGAGTATTCCTGGCAACAGGACGGCATGTGCGGGACTGAGTTCAAAGAAACTACAGTGTGTGATGCGTAATGGAGGAACATGTCACCCAGTGCAGCACTGTGGCTCACTGGTGTGATTTAATGGCTTTTGGACAGCAGTGGAGCTCTATGGCACACAGGCACAGGCTGTACCTCTGAGTGTGTTGACAAGAAGAAAAAGTCTAGAATATCAGCAGTTACACACTTAGTTACACATCACCTGCTATCACAAAAACTGAGGTAAATTTTGGTTGACACTCATTCAATGAAAATGCAAACGTGTGCCTTTGTTAGGCTGAAACATGGTATTCAGATTTTGTAGGATGTGATGTGAAAGTTGATGGTTTTTGTTATAATGGAACTGGAGTTAACAGCTGTGGGACAGGATGCTCTCTGCCTGTCTGTTCACAGCTGGATAACACTTTTATATTCTCTGAGGCAGAGGCTAAAGTTGATACTTATAATGCTATTTTACAACATGTTATGAAATGTCAGACCTCATTTTAAGAGCTTAAATGAGTCAGTGATTTTCTACAGGTCTTTTGGGGATGTTGGGCTCCTCCTGGCAGACACTGCTGCTGGGTGAAATGCTCCAAGTTGGCTCTCCCTACACTTTGTCCAACTGTTCATAAACGCATCATCCTCCTTTGTCCTGAGATGGTTTTATTTAACTTTATGGCCTGTAAGAGCATCAGGGTTTAAGAAATCCTTGTTTAAGTGCTTTAAATAGGACATATACAAGGAATCTTAACTGAAGTGAATGGTTGTGTTTGCAGTCACTGATCTGGTAAGCAGAGACGTGTTGGTGGCGTCCCACGACAGCGATGCTCTCACTTTAATGCCCCTGAAAGTCTGTAATGCTGTGTCTGCTGATAACGCTGACAATGAATGATTGCAGTGATAAAGTGAAGAGCAGAGATGCAGATGCCAGATGTTGCTGGAAACACACAAAATGTTCAGTGATTTCTTTTTTGGTGTCACGTGTGCTGTCACGATGCCTGGATTTTTCCTTTAATGGCCTTGCTGACGGTTCTTCTGGTAAATAAATGTGGTGACAAAGTGCCAAGCTGGAAATAGTGATCAGATCTTCTGTGTGTTCTTCTCTGTCATCATTTATCATCTTCTGTGTTTAAATCTTCCTGTGTGGAGTTCACATTTGTCAATGCTGGCTCGTAGCATTGCAGTTTGAAGCATTTGAATTGCTTTTAAATGCTTTCTGCTACATTTCTTATATGTATATATATAAAACAGGAGTCTCTCTCTCTCTCTATATATATAGGAATATATTGTTATGCCCCAGACTAGGGGAACCAGGACACAACACAAAAGGGCTCCCCTCTTCCTCCCAGCTCCCAAGAAAGGCTGTTCACACCTTCACTGCAGTCTAGCAAGGTTTTATTTGTTTAACCAAGTAGCAATGACGCTGGGGAGGACATGGCCAAAATAACAAACAAAAGGTTCCATCCTCTTGAGCCTTACCTGTCCAAAATAAAATAAAATAAATGACAAAACTGTAATCCTCCCTAACCAACAAAACAGGAGAAAAATCCGGTGAACATAAATGGCTTCCCCCCCCACAGCTACTAGATGACTCACCTCGCTAATATAATACTAATATTATTTACAATCATATACAATGACAATTAATGATCACACACACAGTCTCAGCCACCGACCACAGCGGCAGCAACCCCCTCTGACACAGCCCTCTCTTGGAAGCAGAAGGAGAAGCAGGAGAGGGAGATGGTCCGCCGTCGTCCCCCTTAAGTAGTAGCACCGGCCAATCACGCCTCCCGACGTACAACCTGTAACAAGGGCAGACAGAGCAGTGCACACACACACACACCACCTTGTGCCCAGGATGACACACAGCATCCAGGATACACCAAAACAAGTGCAACAAATCATAACAATCAAAACAATATATAGAAAACAGGAGTCTAGGATGAACATGTAACGAACTGAATCTGAAGACTCACCTGCTCTCAGGTGTTGTGGTGTTATGACTTTGTCAGATTACTGATAATATGAAACATTTATGTTTGAAAGGTTGATTGCAGTATTTTGCACAAGCATTTTGAAAAATGCACTTGAGAGTAAGACAAGCCATCTTTAACCACTTTAGAGCAGACTGTCAGGTCATAAACCTCTGCAGACTGAAGTTAGTGTTGTCATTTCCCTGCACAGAGGAAGAAAAGTGAGTTTGGGATGGGGAGGACCTGACTGTTTGGAGAAAATGAGATCAGATGAATGCAGCAGATGTGTCCTGCTGCCGTCTGGACTTGTTAGTACCATCTAAATAAGCACAGATTTCATGTGGATGTCTGACACTCTAGCTTTGCTTATTGCTTTCACCAGACTAAAGATGACTTTGATTAGCCTGCTTCCTGTAAGCTGACCCTATGAAGAGGTAGAGGAACGACAGCAGGAGGGCGAAGGGGTGACACGATAGAGGATGTGAGTCACATTCAAGCCCTCGACCCTGTGACTCTGCGGTTTCTGTGGGCTCATGGGAGAACGAGAGGGGATTTCTCCTTTAAAAGCACTCTGCTCAGATCAGATCTGCTGCTGATTGGACTTACAGGAAAGGTGATTTTCACTCTTTGGGGGCTCAACCATTACTCAAAAGAATGGAAAAGGTTTTTGGCAGTGAACTGCTGGAGTCTGACAAAAGTGCAATATTTGCAGATTCATGCAGGAACTCAGCGTTCAAAATAAGCTAATTCTGACTTTTTATTTCTTATTACGTTCCCAAACTCTGGCTGCAGACAGACATTGGAAACTGAATTAGTGTGTGATTAATGTATGATTTAACATCTTCTAGCCTCCAACTCTTTTACACTTTTCATCCAATTCCTTGCAGTTTTATATGCGACCTGAGCAGCTTGTTATGTTTGTGTTACTTCCATCATTTTGTGTGGACCACAGCAACATTTTCACGTGTCTATGAATTGTGTTTTTTCTCTGTCTTTCTGAAAGGCTCAGAGTAACAAACCAGATGTTGAAATCTAATGTCTGGGGGACCCATTAGCTCTCTCTCCTGTCTCCCTCTCCTCCTCTCATCTCCACTTCTCTAGTTCTTCTCTCTCCCATTACTTTCCAACACTTTCCTCCTCTCTTCACCTCTGCTTGCTCTCTTTTCATCACTCACTTCTCCTCTGCTTTCTAGTATTTCCTCTCTACCAGCATTGAAGGTCTGGATGGAAGCTAAAACTATCTGTCTGTCAATTTCATATCATATGCAACCAAAATATTTAAAACTGCATAACCTCTTGACTTCTCAAATTCAACCCCGGGTTGTGTCAGTAGGATTCTGTAAACTCATAAATACTAAAGATTCAGAAAAAACTTTGGAAGGTATTTTTCCACAGAATGAGGACTGTAGATTTGTTGCCCCCATCGTTTATGCTGGAGGTGCATTAGCAAGGGATCTCTTAACGTACTGGAAGAATGATTACAGTAAGTAGATCCTGTTTCAGTAGGCCACCTGAGCATAGCTTTAAGTGGGAGTGCACCAGTTTTACACATCAAAATGTTTAACAGTGTTGGGGAGTACTAGAGAATATGTAAAAAAAAAAAAAAAAAATCGATCCTGCATTATGTGATGTCACTTGAGTCAGTGTTGCTTGGGGAAAAAGACATTTGAAAATGGAAAACATTAAATCTAGGGACAAAACTGAAAACTAGCTGAAACCTATGAAAGCTGGACAAACCAACATAAAGGTTGTTTCCAACAACTTGCACTGATGTTTTATTCCGTGGCAGTTAGAAAGGAGTATGAATCTACAGTACAACTGAGTAAATACACAAGGCATCACCGGTCAGTACCAACATGGGTTCTGGCAGTAGACAACCCCACAAATCTGTGAGAACTCAAACTGATGGTGTTCTGGTGCCAAAACAAACACAGGCAACAACCAGCAGCTTGTGCTGTTCCTGTGTAGTGACTGAAAAGGCCAAAAAATGAGGCTGAGATGCTGGTTAGAGAGGCGACCTACAGAGGGGACTGGAGATAAGTGAAATTTGGAAAACAAAGGTAACTTCAGGTGAAGCTGTTTATTTACCAGGATGTCTCCCTCAGGCGACACACAGGTGACATCATCAGTTGCTAATGTCAGACACAAATAGCAAACATGTCTGTAAAAATCTTTATGAGAATGAGTGGCAACAACTGGATCTGAAGACTTTCCATATCACACACTATATGACTTTTCTGCCAACTGCCAGCACCAGCTGACCCACAGACCAGGTCCAACTTGGCCACCTGTTGTCACGACAGAATCATATTCCTCATCGGCTCAGCAGCTGTAATATGTGTCTGCACCTTGCCCGCTCCATATCTCAAGGGTAAAGGCTCAAGGGTACATTAGCTGCCACCAGTATTGCTGCAGACTCCCATTGCTGACTGAAACTGCTGCTTCCGAGTTGCATTGTGGGTAATGTAGACACCAGGTTTTGACAAGGAAGAATAATGAGTGGAATAAAAAAGACATTATCTTGTACTGCTGCCTCAATTTTGACCCTTTTTTCCTGTCTATTGTGAGGCTGAAAATGTTGTAGGAGTGAAATGCCCAGTGGAGTAGTGTTTTAACAAAGACTTGAAAACTAGATAGATAGATAGATAGATAGATAGATAGATAGATAGATAGATAGATAGATAGATAGATAGATAGATAGATTCTGCCTGATGTGAAGCAGCCGTATTTGTTTGGTTTTCAGGTCTGAACAGTGGGCTGATGCTTTTGTTGTCTTTTTCTGTTCCAGTCTGTCTAACCCCACTTCAGTTCAGAGACGACGCTTTCACTTCCTGTCTCTCTATGTTATGCATCATGCAGTCAAAAACAAAAAGAAAAAGTCATCAGGATGTTCCAAAAATGTCTAAAAATGTTCTCATCCATCACGTCCTCCTCTTTCAGCACTGTAATGTGCACAGGTGACTGCTTCTCCCCATGGTCCATGGAAAGTCTACATCACACACACTGCTCAGAATGATGGACTGCATCAAGGCTGCGGGATGTCTCTGCTGTTATCACTGGAGTTATGGAATGATGAGATAATGACGAGAGCCTTGGATGGGATTAGTTTTGTGTGCTCCAAATGTGAAATCCACAATGAAAAAATTTGGTATCATGTTTGACATCCAAACAAAATAAGGAAAAAATGAGGAAAAGCACTAATGCTTTTTATTCCATCACACCTCGACTATTATATCATATTTATCTGCCTCAGCCACCTGCACCAGTTCACCAGTGCAAAAGTTTGCAGCCAGGTTGACAAATCAAGGCACACACATTGCACTGGGTGTGCCACTGGTGTCATGACAACTTCAAAAAAGTGGCTACCTAAAATTCTGATGTCAGATTTTTAAGACATTTTAAGTCATCTGATTCATGTACTGTCAGTCCACAAAAGTGCAGCAAAGGATGTGGAAATGGCAAAAAAAAAAAAGAAAAAAAAAAAAAAGCTTTGAGCACATTAATGGCAATATGAGAAAAATAAAAATTACACTGGTGTTTCTCCTTTACCTCTGACAGAACAATCATGGATAAATAAATATTCAGCTCTGAAGTTAAAAAAAAAGAAAAAAAAAAAAGAAAAAAAGGCTGTTCAGATAAAAGATGCAAATAAATCAAATGGAGCTTGTCCATCATCCAGAGTACCGCTCCCTTGGCAGTAATAGACATCAGTTCCTGCCCACAGACACAGTGCACATGTAGGAAAAGCTGATCACAGCCTGCTGAAGGCTGCTGGCAACCACCGACAGCAGCTCTGGTAGTACTTTACTGTGTCCTCCGTGTTGTTTCATAACAGTGGGAGAGATAGTTTCCAGCACTCAGACTGTTTAAAAGCCACCAAGCTGCCAAGTTTTCTGTAGTTACTTGTTATTCTGCATTTTCTTGTCATCAACAAAGCCCACAAAAAGACAAAAGCCAGCAATGATTGTATGTACTTACAAGTATTGTGTGTGTATGAGCCATAAAGCTCCATTGTTTTTAGTGAAAAAAAAAACTGTTAAAAAAACACAACAGTGAGCCACACTGTTGCACTGGGGACATGCTTATCTATTACCATGAACACACACACTGTTGTATACTTTAACTCAATCCCACATACACCATCCTGCACCAAATGTGGATTAATCCATATCTGAAAGTAGTCCCCAACAAATGCACCATTTCCTCCTGTTTGAGTAACATTTTATAAAAACAACAGTGGCAGAACAAGTTACTTCGCTGCCCTAAATGCAGAACACCAATGTGGATTAATCCACCTTGGAAAATAGTCCCTAAGAGATTCCCTCCTGTTTGAATGAGGTTTGCTAAAAACTACAATGACTTGCTGTTTTCGGAAATGAGCTGCTGAGCCCTTTTATCCAGCATCCAGCAGTCTGACATTTGAGTAAATATGATGTGGTTAAAAATAAATTTTTACAGTATAATTCTCAACAGGCACATCTTCAGTAGGAGCCAATGGACTTGAGGCTCACAGCTGCAGACAGGGTCGATAAATTAGAAAGTAATGAGCGACAGACTCAACATATTGCTGAGCTTCATGAAGGTGCCGTTGCAGGTTGTGGGTGAATTTTCCCATGTCTCATCTTAAAATCAGGCTTTTCGTGTTCAGTTGATCTCGTTGGTGTCCACAAAAGCCCCACAGGCTCCTTTTGGTCTCACTTTCTGGGTTTTATGATCTTGTTTGTTCTTCATTCCTCCACCTTTCCTGTGACCTCTGACAGTTAGCCTCTGAACGCATCCCTCTCATCCTCTCTCCTTTTCTTTGTCTCTCACCTTTATATTTTTTTCCATCCTCTGTGTTTTGTCTCTTAACCAAACCCTCTTTCTGTTTTTTCTTCCCTTTCCACAGACTTCCTCAGTGGATTTTCAGTCTCCTCCTCTCATTCCATCCACCTCCTGCTATAGTTAAACACAAATTACCTCTGAGTGAGTATATTTATGAACCAAAGATCTCAATCTCCATGATAACCTCTCTCCTTTCTCTGCGCTCTCCATTTCTTTTTCTTTCTTTGTCCAGATTTTTTAGCTCAGTGGCAGTCAGGAATGTGTATGCAGATACCACTGCTATCTTTAAACCAGACATTATGCACTACAAAATGTGTGTGTAAGTGTGTGTGTGTGTGTTGTAAACCAGACACGGTTCTCTGTGAACTTGGACAGATAACATCCTTGTTGCATGAGTTTTCTGGATTCTAGAGTCTTTTTGTATGTGTGTGTGTGTGTGTGTGTGTGTGTGTGTGTGTGTGTGTGTGTGTGTGTGTGTGTGTGTGTGTGTGTGGTGTGTGGTCCCCATGCCTTCAGACATTTTGACCAAGTGGTTTAAAGACAGTTGTACAGAACACACAGACATTCATACAGCTTGGTGAGTCTATTTGAGTATGCAGTTGATGTGAATGGGTGCCTTTCTTCTGCATCCTGCTAGGTGGTACCACCACTTACCACACAGACACGCACATACACACACACACACACACACACACACACACACACACACACACACACACACACACACACACACACACACACACACACATCACTACATAAACATGATGGTTATATAACTTTTGATATCCTTTCAGAGGAGATCAACTTAATTGAAACATTCTTGCTAAAATTCATGTATTTGTCGTCAATTTGCTGTTTATACACTTTGGAAGTACTTAGTTTGAAACCTCTTTTTTTTGTCCTCCTCTCTGTGAACTGTATCTCATTATTTGCAGCTGCTGCAAAAACACAGTTCAGGTAAGATTGCACTATTACGATAAGGAGCCAGTGGTTACTTTTCAATTAATATTTCCTTTGAAAGTGTCTGTGTGTGCCAGGTTGAGTTCTCTGGAGAGTTCATTAACAACCATGTGTCAGAAGCTGCAGGCCAGGAGCAAAGGGCCCATAAACTAGTCCATGAAGCAGAGCTATTAACTCTCTCTGTGCTTGCCTGCTTTGAAAATGTGCTATTGTTGTAAATATCTTATTTTCTTTCTGTCTTGAGTTGATATGGACTGATCTGCTCTGGAGGGAACCAGGCTGTGTTCAACTAAACCATGACATGAAAGCAAGGCTCTCTGTGATGGAGTCTTATCAAACACCCATCCATGAGCTGAAATGAATCTATGTAGAGGGTCTGGTCTGTGTCCTGAGCATTCCCAGTCGGAGGTTCACCAGCATCTGGCTGGGGCTTATTTTCCACCCTGGGATCCTTCCAGTGGTGCTGCTGCTTCCAGGAAAACTAAATCAGCCCCAAGAATAATGTCTACAACAGGCTGGACGTTCACAGGACAGACTGGGGAGAAAGACAGAAAAAGATAGGCAAAAAGACTGGAAACAGCTTGTTCTCCTTCATCTTTTTGAAACCTTTTATTATAAATTAACAAAATAAAAAGGCAAACTTGTAGTAAAGCAGCTGAAATCAACCTTGTCTTGGGAGTTTTTTCTGTTCAACAGTAAAGCAGTGTGGAGCATGTGCTAGATTGAAAATGGTTTTAAATAAATGAACTTCAATGGTAGAAAAAGCATTAAGTGCACCAGGATTCCATTCCCACCTGCACTAAAAATTTATGATAGCAACATTACTGAACAGGAGTAAATATACAACACCCTAAGCAGACATACAGTAAAAAAACACACAGTATAGACTTTGAACATATAAGAAAATGGGCTGCTGCTTCATGACATACTGGAAATAAAGGAACTAAAGACATAATGCTGATGTTAAAGGCAACATATGAAGCATAAGGTATCTGTATCATTAGTCATTATCAGAATCAGTGTTGTATATTAGACACAGCCCTAAGTCTAACCCTAAGCCTAACCCTGGTTCTACCCGAGTAGAGTTCTGACTTGGCACCATTACAGTAGCTTATTGAGTAGAAGTTATGGAAAGCTGCAGATTTTTAGTGGCATAAGCATTTATAGGCACACGTGAATTGATGCTGTGAATGCATCATGAATGAATTAACACAACAGCAACGTTGCTCAGAGTTCTTTACAGGATAAAAAAGTGGCTAAAAAGTGATGCAGTAGAATTCCAGATATCTTGACTTTTAGTTCCAAAAATGCTGCATCATACACTTCCCACAATGCAACCAATGACATCTCATCTGACCCTCCCTGTCTGTCTTTCTAACTTCACACGCCCATTTGAGCATGGCAGTTATAAATGAGCTAGTGAGTGGAACTTTGAGTTCAGATTATTTTTTTAAATTAGACATAACAGGATAACCATCTCAGGCTTCTTTACAAATGTCCTCTGGAGCAGAACACCTGAGACAAGTGTTTACACAAGGTGAATAAGGCTGCCTCTGACCAGTAAACTCTGAGAAGTTCCCCTTTAATAAATCTGACAAAAGCCTCACTTAGAGAAATCTCACTTGACATGATACCAATAACTTCTAACTCATGGAAGGTCAGGACAGAAACCAAAGCTTGTGTTTAGTGACAGAAGATTTTGATGAGTATTGTTTTGATGTGAAATTAAAGATTGTACATATGGAGAACCCTCCAAGGTCCCTGAAGACTGGGATTAACATGGTAATCATTGCAGCCATCTGCAGGCTGTGTATGGTTAGATATGGAGTGAACAGCTGTGCACACCTTTACAGTGACTTCTCCAGCACAGTCTGAACATGCACAGGTATGAGTACTTACAGTCTCATTTTTCATAAATCAGAGGGAAATTTCCATTTGCAGGAACAGAGTAAGATGTGTAGACATTCATTCATACGACCTCTGGGGTTTTGTCCTTTTCCAAAGGTGAATACATGTCCACTTGTTTTATGAGTTAAATGCTGCTCGTGCTCATTAAGACTTTGGTGTGAGAGGCACAGCAGCAGCTGGGGTCTGATCCACAGTCAGTTAGAAACAAGACATTTGCTTTGTTTGACCTCCTGCTGGATAAATTGCTGACAGTCAGTCTAACCATAATTTCTTTCATCTGTGTGTCCATTCGTTGTGCTAATACGCAAAGACAATATCATATGTCATCTGGTGTCCATCGTCCCATGCATACAGTTTCTTATCTAGCGGGCAGTAAGCCAGCTGGGAGGTGTGTGCATGCATGTTCGTGAACGCCAGGCTCGGCACGGTGTGTGTGAACGTGTGTGTGTCGAAGGCGTATGTCACATTAGCGTAATGCCGCTCCATACTGTCCACTGCATAAAGCACACCGCAAACCAGGAAGCTGTTTCCGTAGCGACCACGTCGAAGACCTGTGCGGAAGCTCCTTATTGGCTGCAGGTCTCGGGGGTGGAGGTGGATGAGCAGGGTCACTTCCTGATGGAAGCCCTCTGTGTCCAGCGCTGGGTAGAGCAGCCACAGGCCGGACTCGTCAACAGCAAACTCCACCTGGTAAATGTAACATTGTTACAGAGGAACAAACATCCAAAACCCTAAAATAGGTCCATATTTAAAGTTTTTATTACAACTGTGTATTAAAGCAGCTATAATCAGTATTTCTAGGTTAACAATGACTACTGGCATGTGAAAGGTGTCACTCGTACTGATGAACCAACAAATAATTGGCAACCAACTCCATCGATCCCTTCAGCTCCAAACAGCATTTCAGCATCTTTCAACTCATTGTTTTGGCTTTTGGTGAATGAATGTCAGACTTCACTACAAATTATTGATCATTTTGCTCTGTTGCTAGGTTTGGTACCATCATGGTTGTACAGAAAACTACACTAAAACCTGTGCTAAAACTACAAAAACCTCTCCAGCAGTTGTTTCTTCTCCTCACTATTTGCCCTTTTGAACTGTTTCATGATTTGTAGTGTTTTCCTTCCCTCCACTGACCTTTCACGACCCTTTGAAGCATCCCAAGTGTATATTCCACTAGCAAATCATCTTGTAGTTACCACACTTACATAACATATACCATGGCTCTTACCTCAGTCTGTGTCCCGTGATCTTGCTCCTCCAGTAAAGCATCATGCAGCGTAGTCCAGGCAGCCACATATCTGTGTCTCAGGTCGTACCTGATCACGTCCCTGCTGAAGGCCCGGTTGTAGTAGAAAGCTCCATTAAACACAACGTGGCCTGTTCCAGTGAAACTGTAGGGCAGCTTGTATGAATTACTGGCGTGACCTGAACAGACAAAACACACATACAGCCTGTCAGGATGAGTGTGACCATCCATCCATTATCTGTAGAGAACATTTTTCTAGTACTATTTTACTGTTAGCAGTGACCTCTACCCACTGTGGGAATTTTTAAAATAACAAATGAAATGAAGTAAACAACTTGAACCAAAACAGAACTGAGAGCTAGAGGACCAAATGGACCAGAAGAGTACTGGATTTGATCAAAAATTCATCACCAGCTCTGGCAGAATTGTCTCAAGACAAAGTAGCTGAACGACTCATGAGCTGGTTGAGAAGACTGACGGGTTTTTGTGTGGAGGGTCTGTCTCAGGATCTCTAATGGAAGTGACTAAGTGCTCAGTGTCCAGTCTACCTGCAGACAGTTCAGTCATGTAGCATGTCCCCAGCAGCTAAAGATGCTTTAAACTGTCAAAGCTGGACACAGCTTCACGGCTTGGCATGGCTAAATATAAACGATGGGTTCATTTCTTCTACACACACACACAAACAACTCCTGTACCTGATTTGAAGGTGTCCATGTCTCGGAACTCTAGGAGGCTGTTGCCATGGTGACCATTGGTAAGGTAGATGACGTTGCCATGGCCACGAGCATCTCTCATCCACACTCCATCCCTTAGGCCATACGAGTTCTGCTGGACTGGTTCAGAGATGCTGGCCACTGTGTCCTTACACACTGCTGCAAGAACACACACCAGAGGTGATACTGACTCACTTATTTCAATGATAAAAACACTGAAACATGTGCACTCGTTACAGGACAAAGTACTGTATCATCTGTATCTGTACCAGGCTTTTTTGTGGTCTTTGGTTGGTCAGCTGGGCTCTCCGTCCAGCTGAGTCGACTTTTGGGTCCTGGCTGAGACTCTGCCGTGGGAGACGCATCAATGGGTGGATCTATGTTGGTATCTGAGGCTGATGTGGTATGCTGACTGACGTGCATGGCAGGCTCAACGGTAGGTGTAGTTTCTTGGGAAGTAGCTCCCAGATTGGCTGTTGTTGGTTTTGGAATTTTTGGTGGTGTAACAGTGGTTAATTTAGTCGTTTGTCCAATAGTGGTGGGAGCTGGTTTGGTTGTAGTTGTGGTTTGTGGGGTGGTAGTTGAGGGAGCTGTTGACTGCTGGGTGGGTGCAAGCCTGCTGCGTGTCCCTGACAGGTCCTGAAAGTCTTGTTCTGCTCTAACAGAGGTTGAAGGTCCTGGGAGCTGGTCAGAGATCAGTAAGTCCACGGAAGCATTTGTAGTTAGAGTAGCTGTAAATGAAGGAAAACGAGAGTTAGAAGAAGAGAAAACAGTTTTATATTGAAGTTCTGCAGTGAACTAGAGTTCAAATCATCTGGATCCTACGCTGAACGAGATTACCAAGACCTGATATGACATCATTGGAATCAGTCACCAGATAACAAAGCAGCTATGATCAATATTTCTATGTTAACAATGGGGCACATGGTTACTTGTAAGTGAAAGGGGTCACTCAGTGATGACCCCACAGAGACTCATCACCCAACTGCTGGTCTCAACTCTGCAAAGCATTTCAGTGTCTCTCAGCTCTTTGGTTTAATGACCTGCAACTTTACTGATAAACCCAGTGTACCTGTTCAGCACCAGACAGATATGGTTAGCAGCTAGCTGGTGAATACAGTGCAGCATGTACATTCATCAGGTGGACACAAAGTGCTTCCAAATGAATGCTAATGTTGCTGTGTATGCTTCGTTTTCTAACAATACAGCATATCAAATTTTGAAGATGAGGATTTATTAACATTGTCTTCACTGCATGTTTCCACTGCAAAAAAAAAAAAAAAAAAATTATGAAGTTGAAAATTGAAAATTCCCTCCCTCCCCCTAGTGGTAGCATCAAAAATGACACTTGCCATAACCCCACTGTGAGTACCAACATACAGCAAGTGCACAGGAGGAAGCAGTGGCTTTCTATTATATATTCATCATGAATCTAAAATAAATAAGGAAAATACAAAACAGATATTTAAGACATTGCTAGCAATTGACCACAGAAGACTGATTAGGATTTTTAAGCAATTTACATGTTTTGCCCCACTGGGAAAAAAAAGGCCACAACATTGTTGTCATAAATTATCAATCATCTTGATAATCAATATGATAAGCAATAATGCTATATCATTGATTAATTGTGCAAAAAGTAAAAAAAGGTAATGGGGGGGTCTACAAAAACATACATCCTGGCAGGTTAGGTGGGAATACTTTTTCAACATATTGTGACATAAAAGCAGCACTATTAGTCATAAGGACACATCACACTTACTACTCTTTCCTTTCCCTTTCTTCTCCTCCTCCTCCTCCTCCTCTTCCTCCTCCTCCTCCTCATTGTAGTTTTCCTCCTCCGCCTTGTAAAAGGTCACGCCCTTGATGACCATGCTGTTCTTGTCTTTGATTGGCTGCTTTGGCTCTGTCTTCTCTTTGACTGGCTTTTGCGTTCCTGTCTTATTCCTGGTTGGCTGTTCCAGACCATCTTGCTGTTGGTTCTTCTTCAGCTGAACTTCATAATTCTTCTGCAACACGACAAGAAAATTTCTGTTAAATTTACAAAAAAAAAATTGGGAATTTCAATTGAGATAACAGTATTTCATGGAAAACAGTTAAGAAGCTGGAGTCACACACATTTTCACACAGTTAGTACCTGCTTGTTGGCGTAAGCAGCTGCTCCACTTTTCTGTCCTGCACGCTCCAAATCATTTGCTTTCTTCTTTTTCTGCTGGGCCTTCTTCTCTTTCTCCTTTTCTTTTGCTCTTTCCTTCATGCGTTCCTTCTCTCGTGCTCTCTCAGTAAAATTACGAGCTAAAGTCTGCACACACAGGATGACAGTATATAAACAGTCCATCGTAAGCAGGATTCACAGCAACACACTCAGAGACTACGTGAAAAATACACAGACTGGTGACCAATGAAAATCAAAACCTGAATAAAAGTGTGGAGATAAGTAACAACTGCAGATGCCTCCATACAGGGCATGAGGGCTCACTGAGTGGTTTGATGAGCATGGAAATGATGTGATTCATACGGTATGACTCTTACCATCCCCAGATCACAACACAAATGAAAACACCCATGAGAGATTTCAGAGCAATATGAAGCCAAAGTTTGAGCTTATGAAGCTTCTGGATAAAGACGATGGTAATCGGGCATTTTTATATTTTTTGCTTGTAGCGTTTGAAAGAAGGCAACGTTGAAAAAAATAAACATTTAATCTGCAGCAAAACACACAGTAAGTTTACCATTACTACTTTTTAGATTGAGTGTGACTGACACTTCCTGAGGATATCATGAACATCCAGAAATGGGCTCAGAAATCATTGCAAACTCCAGAACTTGGCTGAGAATCATCAGGGTTTTAAGTTTCCCTCTGATGGTTGTCTGTTTATCTGCGTCTACACTGCAAACAGGAACTGCTAATGGCCACTTCAGCTGACTTTTAATGGTGCCAATGTGACAATATGTAAACAAATATAGGCTAAAAGAAACAGTATACTTCCTGTTTACAGCCCCGAAAATTTAGGCAAAAACCTTCAAAAGGCATATAATATAAGAAAATTGGTGTCACAGTAACTATTCTACAATAAAGTGGCAGCAGCATCTTTTTGACTTTTTGGCATCAAGCTTTATGGAAAATATGATTTTGAATAGACACTAGAACTAAACATGCGAAAGACATGAGAGGATGCCCATCATCTCTTCATTGTTCTCTTATTTGTTCACAGTAATTACTCTAATCTATGCCAAAGTATTTTGGTTGAAAACATGTACTGTAAAACCAAAGAACCCTGTTATGCAATTTGCTACCTCATTTCAACTTAGACAATTTGTCATGTTTTGCATCTTCATCTGCAAACACTTTGCTCCTATTTTTTAAGCTCAGAGTTCAGAAGTCATTTATTCTTCACAGACTATTTTTCCATCATCTATTGTGTATTTGGAGCTCCAGTCTTTGGCTAATGGAAAGCCTGAAAACTTCCATCTGCTATGTGCCACTCTGTGGCATTTGTCCTTATGGAAAGCAGATTTTTTTAAGTGAGTTTGGAGTTACATTTCCTCCATGCATGACTGGGACCTGTGAGGCTCCAGGACTGTGAGGCGAGCAGGAAAGACTGCGGCCGACCCTTCCCAGCCCAGACATAAACTCTCTGAAACTCTCCCCTCCGGCAGGAGGCTGCAGTCCATCAGGACCAAAACCACAACAACAGTTTCTTCCTGACTGCAGCTGGCCTCATCAACAACCCACTGACACCGACTCTTATCCTGCCCCATGGACACTGCACATTACATTAACATCAAGTCTCCATATCTAACCTGAAACATGACATTAATGCCAATCTTACTGCACATAATGTGAAATTGTTTCATACTGTGAACAGTGGCACAGTCCATCCTCCTTATTTTAAACACCGTACATACTTATTGTAAAATTACACTTTATATTTAAGATTCCTAATTTACAGTACTTGTTTATTTTTTTTCTCTTACTTTGTTTATTGTGACCATCATCCACCAAAATACTAAGGGAAATTCCTTGCATGTGAAAGCCAACCTGGCAATAAACCCGCTCCTGTTTCTGACTGATTATATGTAACCTAGATGTGGTTGAAATCCCACAGTCATATTAAACTGGATACCACATTAATGTCCTGCTTGTGTGTGTGTGTGTGTGTGTGTGTGTGTGTGTGTGTGTGTGTGTGTGTGTGTGTGTGTGTGTGTGTGTGTGCTCACCTTCTCCACGTTGTCCACCCTGGTCAGCAGCTTGGTGGTGACAGAGTGGAGCTTTAACAAGTCCATTCCATACAGAGAGCCCTCCAACAAATCAATGATGGTTGCCAGCTAAACAGCAAAACCACAGAGATAAATGACACAGAAAGAAGGAGAAAAAAAAACTTTGATTATGGAAAACTTCAAACTACTGGAAGAAAGAATTTGTCCTCAAAAGCCAATAGAAAATCAGTGACAGTATCTAGGTCTCCACATTGTGTGTGTGGTGTGTGTTTCTACCTTAATGTCATCTTTGCTGGCCTCCTGTAGTTTTTTAAACCTGTACTCTCCCTCGCAGGGGTTGACAGCTGTAGGTGGAGCCATACACACACACTTCTTGCAGTCCGTTCCCTTGGTAACTGTCTCCACAGTGTAAAAAGGTGGTGATGGTGATGCCAGGTCGCTGTCATGGATTCGGCTGCAGTCAGAGCGTTTGATTGGTCGAACAATACAGCGGCACACGCAGTCCGACCCTGATGACACAGTCTTGACTTTGTCATAATCCCCCAGCAACTGAAAGAGAGGGACAAAGTCTTTCTTTCAATTTACTCAGGCTGCTCAGATGAACGGAAACTTTAAAGAAATGAAACATTTAACTTTAATATGAATTTATATTTCACACTCTAATAGTCTGTATTTGTGTATACTACATATGGAGCAGAAAAACTTGAATGAAAACTAAAAAAGAGTTGCAGAATGTGTGATGAATTGCAGCTGCAGCGGTGAGCTGCCTCAGAAGAAGACAGTTCCAGGCATTTACAAACAGGCACTTTTTGGTTTGGAGCACTGAAGGATATTATATAACTAACCACCAGAAGGATGCAAACTGCTGCTGTGGTGCGGACACACACACACACACACACGCACACACACACCCACCCACACACACACACACACACACACACACAGCTCTGGGTCTGATTCACCACGTCATTTAAGCAGAACTCACAAACAGTAGGGTTTGGGTTGTGTTTACAGGAAGAACGTAATAAAGTATAGACTTCTAGTTTTACAAGTAAAAAAATGATGCTTCTAATACAATCACTTCGTCTCATTTTCAGACAGGAAATGAGAACTTTAAGATTTACAGTTAAAAAGCAGCATGAGTCCAAAAGCACAAGTGCTCTGAATTCTCATGTGGTTTTCACTTGATGAAGTGGATGGAAAATATTCAAATAGTCAACCGCTGATCTGACACACAGGACTGCGAGCAAATGAGATCAAATGGGGCTTCACGCAGAGGGGAAAATCAAACTGGTCTTGGTCTGAAGGTCTGGCAATTTAATATTTCCCATCATTATCAAGGCTATCATTTTCTTAACCAGCGTCGTCCGCACAGAACTTCACTTCAACCCACACAACTTTTACAACTGATTCACTGGCACGCTAAAATGAGCAGGGTCCTTTTTTACACTGGTTATTTTATTGAGGAGTGCTGCTTGAGCGTGTTGAATAAAGCCGAATTGAAGACTGCCCCCTTTTAATTTCCGAAACATCTTTCAATCTTTCTTTCATTAGTTTTTTGCATTTATTGTCATTAAACCTCCAGTCTGTGATGGCAGTTTGGTTAAGAAGCACGTGTAAGGGCGCGCATTACACTGACCTGGCTGATGATATTCTCTTGGTTGTCCATTTCTTCCTCCAGAGGCTCGGAGGTGGGCTGCTGGACTCCCCCCTCCGCACCTCCAACAGGAGCGTTCCCTGCTCGCTGACTGACCTCCCCTGCAGCCGCGGACGGAGCATCCTTGTCCCGTTCCCCCAGGTCTGCAGCGCCGGTCAGCATCTTCTCCAGCGAGGGCTCCGCGCTTCTGTCCGCTTCCAGAGCACCAAGAGCTCTTACAGTCCAGCATAACATCAGCAGCGACACTCTGGGCCACATTTCTGCACAACAGCAGCTGACAGTGAACAGCAGACTGTGAATAAATAAAGCAGTCCCAGGTAATTATCAGGTGGTTGTAGCCAAGACTGGCTAAGTCTAATGGCGCTTAAGGAACAGTCGCCCACGTATCCACCACTTTCTAAAGGAAGCTTTACTGGAAAATTACTGTCCAGCTTCCAAACGCTTAAAAACGACGATCCATAGGTTAAAAAGCTTATTAAAAACAAACATCTGCAAAACACCGAAGAATCACTGGTCTAAGATTACTGATAAAGGTCCTGCAGAAGAGATCTGTGCACTCAGTTACAGTCGACGAGGTCTCAGAGTGAAGAAGAATGAATGAAAAGTGAAGAGGTTACTTAGCTGGGTGGCACCAACAGAGGACACAGCCCTCCACACAGATTACTGTCAGTCAGGGAGAGAGAGAGAGAGAGACAGACAGAGAGAGAGAGAGAGAGAGAGAGAGAGAGAGAGAGAGAGAGAGAGAGAGAGAATGGTCATTTGGTAATCTTAATCTTCCAGCAGTGAGACACAGTAAACAGTTTCTTAAATACTTCTAACAATCCTTCATTTACTGCTGAAAATACATAAAATAAGTTGTTATAAGTCTAGCTTGGAATGGAAGCCATTATTTGATGAGGAGAAAGCTACATTCTGTAATGTTCAGCCTAGAAAGTAAACTTGGAGTGGTAGTCACAGACTTTCCCCTTAATTCTCCAAATAATTTGAAATATCTCACAAATCCATTATTTGTTTATTTATTTAGACTGGTGTTATATTCAGGTCAAAATAGTGACATTACAGCAGATTTTTATCCAGTTTTCAGGTGTTTACCCAGATTAGGGATAAATTCATGCATGTATTAAAGGGCTATAAAATGGGCTCTATGGTTGATTTGGTAAAATGTAAGTGACTGGCTGACTGACTGTCTGCTCAGCAACAGCAACAGCCAATCACATAATTGTCTTTGCCCTGCCTTTTTTAATGTTAAGTTAACGTTTTTAGTGATGAAAGGTGACATTATGAAATAAGAAGACACTCTGGAGAAAGTACTTTGAAACAAAAACAACCTGAAATGAAGTATGAATTAACTGTTCATATGCAGAATGTGTCAATCAAATACTAAACAAAACATGTGACACCATAAATCATGAATGTGCACTGGGTTTATTAAAAAAAACTGCTGTTCTAGCTGACAAAGTGTTAGCAAAATGTAAAGAGCAAACTTGTATATCTGTGTGTGGTCAGGGTGGGGTTGCAGCCAGCAGGGTGAAAAGCAGGGAGGGTGGGGGTGGAGGAGACCTTTTCATCATGTTATCTCTTTGTGTTTGAAGGTCTTCTGGGTGTCCGTCAGGAGTCTGTCTCTTTCCTCCTCCCCCTGCAGGTTTTCAGGGTCTCCTTTTTCCTGACAAAGCCCTGGCTTCATCCAGTCATGTTCCTCCCTGTGCTCTGCCAGCTGTGCCTCCGGCTCCCTCCTCCTCTCTCTGTCCTGCTTCAGAGACTCCTCCACCTGTTTGACACTCCAGACAGCCTCACCTGAGGGGTTCTTCCTAATACTGAACTGCTGGAGGAGCTTGATTCTGGTCTCAGCCTTCACATCAGTCTCGGTGCAGCTTGCTTTCTCCTCTTTTTCTCCCTGGAGCTGGTGTGGATCCAGTTCAGGGACACGAACTGTGCTTTGCTGGGGCAGCCTACAGAGGGACTCAACCCAGAACTATCATTTGCCATCCATTGATAAATGACAAGACCATCCAGATCACCTGCTGAGGTGCAGCAGGTGATCTTTTGAGGATGGTGTAGCCGAGATGTTGAGCAGGCTGTAGGCGCTGTCCCCCCTTTTTTGACTGCTGGCAGGTTGTTGCCTCCAGAGTGTGCCTTTAGAAGGACCAGTCTCCTTTTGGCAGTCCTCATCAGACAATAATCTTCCTGGCGCAGTCAGTGGTGTTGGGCTGCATGTCCTGGATGGTGTCCATGTTGGCTTTTTTCCTGCCTTTACAGCACTTTGGTTCAGTTGCTTTGGGAGCTTCCATCTGGAAACCTTTGCTCTCTCTGGCCACACTGACAATGATGGCTCCATTCCTCTTTAGCATCCCAGTGAGCCAGCATGCACAACACTGGACTCAGAATTAAACTGAGTGCAGCCATCATTAATGTTATTAATTACACCTGCAACATCTACAAATTCCTGCTGTGAAAAAGTCTATATGGACTGAACAAGTCCGCAACACATGTTCAAAACAGTGTTTCAGTTATCGCTGTTGCTGCATGTTCAAATACCATCAGAATTCAGGTAAGTGTCTCATGTGTCTGCATGAAGATCAACAAGTGCAGATTTACAGAAACCACATAATGACACTAAAACAGCAAGCAAACATCTTGTGAAAGCTGAATTGTGAACAGTATTCACATACATTAGGTCATCATTAAGAATTAGGGAAGACTAGACCAATTACATATTCTAAATCAACTTTTTATGTTACATATGAGTATTATTGTTGCATGTAGCTAACAGTATTGTCCTGTTTCAGTGTTTACCAGCAGATGGCCTTACCGTGAAGGTTGTGACACTGTGTGTGAAGTTACGCTTGGTGAGATGACGGCTGTGACAGATTTCACCTCATGTTTTAACAGTCCCGCCCAGCTCACCACACACTGACTCACAGAAAACAGAGGAAATGAGCTGAGCCAAATCCTCGACACATCAGAGCCGCTCATTTAGTTGACATGTATTACATATAGGTTTCCTGTCTGTACTGTGTATGCACGCTTAAATAAGTGAATTGAGCTTTTGTGCCAGCATTTGAGAAGAAGGGAAACATCATGGGAGCATCTTCCTCTGGCTTGTTGGATGAGGCCAAAATCACCCACATCAAAGGTAAAACTAAGAGATCACTTCTTTTCTTCGGCGTTCTTATGTCTAATCTGCAGCTTGGACACTTCTTCTCTGGAATGTCAGAGGGACTTTGATGGCCCTGAGTTTTCAATAAAGAATAAAGTGCATTTAATAGAGATAAAGAAAAAGAGAGACAGAGAAATGTGTAGTCAAAGAGAATCAACTGAAGCTGTAGGAGTGTTATGTTAAGAGTGACAGTGGCAGCAGTATCAGTAGTAGTTGTACTATCACTGCGGTGATTGCTGCAGTTTGGGTTGGTTTACCTTCCACTGTGTATCTGCTTGAGAGCAGAGTTAGAACTACACAGTTTCTGTCCTCAAATGCCACATTATTATCTAATTATCCTAACATACTTCATATACTGCCATACTGACTTTGGGATATTTTACCTAGTGACTGACAAACCAATATAATCTGATGTACTTGAACAGAATGGCATTGACAGAGTTGTTGTATTTTGCTGCATTGTATTGTATTGCACAAAAAGGACACAGCGTAGCTATTTATTTTGGCCTTTATTAGAATGCTGTCAGCAAAGAGGTAGACAGGAAACATGTTGAAGCATGTGACATGCAGTAAAGGTCCCCTGAATCAAAGTGGGGACATTGTGGTTATATGGTACCGGCCTAAACCACCAGGCCACCAGGAGAGTTGGCTGATTTTATACTTTTTCTTTTTCTTTCTTTTGATTTAAAGTGTAAGATTTTTTTTTATTATTATTTAAAAACAAAAATGAATGGAATAAAGAGGATGTGCTACATGAGTTGCTTTGCTCACTTCTATGTGTGCATTCCTATACATGTTATCGGCCCGGTCACATCCTGTCACCAATCTCCAGTGTAAACTCGAATCTAATTACAGCCATTTCCAACTATTATATTATTATGGGTTGTCTGATCTGTGTGTTTGTGTATGTCAGCGTCTCAGTGTGTAACATCAAAGTCAGCCTACAGGGTGACCCAAATAATGTGCGATAATGGTCATGCACTGTAAACATATGATAAACGACAGCTTATGACTGATCCACATCCTCCAGTTCAGAGAGTACATGAATCCATCTTTTCTTCCAAATCAACAGACGTTTGACAAAAGCTTCAAAAGATCTGAAGAGTTATGTATGAGTTTTGCCATCCCAAAGCTGTTTTTTTTACTAATAAAGACACAGAAATTCTGTGTGTGCGTGTATGTAGCTACATATTTGCTTTCCGTATGACATCATGATCATTAGTTGAGCATTTTGTTTTAAGGAGTATGTTGCGTTCATTGTGTGTGTGAGCTTGATCTAATTGCTATCTTCCTCTCTGCCTTGCCTTCCATCTCTCATCCCTTGTCCTCATATTCAAAACTGACCTCAGAGCAGAGCAGCAGCTGATTCAGTCCATCACCAACCAATCACCAACGAACCAACTAAAGCTTCCATATACAGTACACACTCGATCAGTGGATGAGTGTAATGAGTGATTTGGTTCCACATTTCTCTTGATTAAACCATCCACACAGGGGCATTCATTTAAAAAGTCTTTCTGGAGTGTTTAAGCCCCAAGTTATGTCTTACAGACCAAGGGCAGTACTAGGGCTAATACATTAGCTCCTCTCCTAATCCACGCTCAAACCTGAGCAATAAAACTATAAAGCTGCATTAGTTGATGTGGTGGGACAGTGGGACAAACTGAAACCACAACGCTGACAAATTAAAGTGTTAGCAAAGAGTTACAGACTTATAAATCCAGGTTTATCAGAGCTTTCTGCTGAAAGCAAGAAACAAGTTTGATGAGAGTGGTGAGTTGCAAGCCACACAATCTAAACAATGTGCTGAAAGAAGCTAAAATGCTCTGTAGAGCTGAGGGGATTTCAAAGTATGGTGAGAACTGTGGGTTCATCAGTATGAGTGTCCAGTTTCACATTAGTATAGCCTTAATGTATACATTTTATCTATTAATGCTAACTTTACCACCTATGGTTAATGTGCACCTGTGGCTTTGTACATAAGGTAGTTTTTCAGTTTGGGAGGAAATATTTTAAAAGGGCGTTGCCCTGCAATCGACTGGCGACCGGTTCAGGGTGTACCCCGCCTCTCGCCTGCTGACAGCTGGGATAGGCTCCAGCCCCCCCAACCCCGAAAGGGATAGTCGGGGTATAGAAAATGGATGGATGGATGGATATTTTAAAAGGGCCATGCAAATAGAGATAAATACAGTATGACATTGTTTTTTTAAAACATGTGCGTGTGTGTCCAGGGCTTGTTGATGGTGCGTTCCAGAGCTTCAGTGTGTTTTACCGTCAGCAGTATTCTGCAGCCTACTTCGGACACTTGCACCAGGAAGTGGAGCCTAAGAAAGAGGGGAAGGGCTTACTGCTCACACATGGGGTAGGAGCCGCATCTGTCAATCAATCAACACAGGTTCACTGTAAATACATGTTCATGTTGGATGTAGCTGGAAAATCTGTGCTAACTTTTAAAAACATTAAAGGTAAATCAGTGTGTGTGTGTGTGTGTGTGTGTGTGTACAGCCTCAGTATGCTCCAGAGGCAGTGCTGTACCAAGGGTGTGTAAAGCTCTCCTGCTGGGATGAGCAGGGAAAGAAATTCAGAGAGAGATACACCGTCCTGAGAAGAGACTACAAAGTGGAGATACATGAAAACATGGAGGTAATACTTGCACATACACACAAACAATGACATGACAAACATGACATTCTCAATCTAAAGTACATGTATGCCAGCACTGGACATGACCTGTTTCCACCTGTAGACTTTCAGTCGTGGATGTGCAGCGAAGGTGATCCTCCACACAGCAGGGGGCCATGTGTTCACCACAGAGGAAGAGTCCCGAGTTCACCTGGAGCAAACCTGTGCTGGAATACTCAATGGTAGTATTCATTTATCCCTACAGCAAATAACAATATACTTAAGGTGTTTTATAAATTTTTGCTTTACTATGTAAACACCTCAGCTATTTTATCATCTTTATCATCAAATGATCAAATGTGGGATCAGAGATCTGCTACCCACCCAAACCCTTTGGGTCCCAGCAAAATATCAGGTTTTGTGTCAAGTTTGGGACATTTTAGTGTAAAGTGGCCAATTTCGGGTCAGGTTCATGTCTCACATTTTACAGTACTAGTTGGGTTCAGTCAGATTGCGTCTTAAAGACATAGAAACTGTAGTCAAAAGCCAAACTTTGGGTCAGGCAGGAAAACTTGTAGTTTCTAGTCTCCGTTGTGGAGGGTTGCAGATGTGGATAAGCTTTGCAGGCTCATCATCTCAGAATTGCTTTACTTTGCTTTTGCTTTCAACAACAACAACAAGAGCGTGGTCAAGGTGTAACCACAACAGCAGTTGTAGACCTGTCTAAAATCTAAGGGGCTGGATGTGAATTTGATACCAGAGAGATGTTTTCAGTTGTCTTTGTGGTTTTCTTTTGACCATAGTGGCTGTGTTTCCCTAGCCAAGAACTTTACTTTCCTGTGTTGTTTTGAGAGGCTCTGACAACTAATCTCTTTTTCTCCGTGTGTCTATGACGCTGTTTAGACATGAAGGAGGATTCCTCTTCAGCGATGTCGTCTCCACATGTGTTTGCTGTGTATTTGCACCTGCCTTATGCAGGCTACACCTGCTTCCTTTTCCAACAGGAAGAGGAACGAGATCACTTCCTGTCTGGCCTCAAGACCTGCATCAGACACTGCAACCTTGGTAAAACACAAACACCCTAAACACCCCACATTTTCTCTGTGACTCATTTTTACACTTAGTGTTGGAGTTGCATTTGAAACATTCAGAATATTAAAACTAGAAAAAAGAGAAAACTATGTAATTTTAAAATACCAACATGCTCAAGTTGCTTAGTTTTGCACAGCACTGTCCCACAGTGCAATGTGTAGCTGAAAATGAGGAATCACTCAATTGGGGAAAAAAAAAAACTTATAGAGTCTCTGCCATCTTAAACAAAGAGGTCAAACATTTTGAGTGTGAAGAGACAAAGCGAGTTCCTCTTCGATGTGAAAAGTTGCATTCACAAGCATTAAATGTACCCTGGCTTAATTAAATCCTCTCAGGAGGGTTGCTGTTACAGTTACACTCTCGCCAGCAGCTCTGGTATGACCAGTAGCTTGTTGTGACTAATATATTTTACATGATCAAACTTAGTGGACATCTTGACTTGACTGACTCCTCTAGTTGTTCTTCTGTTGTTTAGCAAGTCACAGATGAACATTTCAGTGGTTTTATCACAAAAGTAAAGCAAGAGTTGAACTCATTGTGCTGCATGAGGAGAAACGTTTATTGTCTCTTGCTTATGGGTTCTGCTGGCTTCTGGTCAGGTTGTGAAATTCTGATCTCTTTTGAGCAACTGGCTCAGGAGAGTCTTGGAAAATGAAGGGAAATGCAACGTGCCATTATCTTGTTATCGCCACTGTGGGCACGGTGGCTGCTGTCCAGTGAAAGTTACATGGTCTGTGTTGTGTTGTAAACACAAAGCAGGATGTGTTTAGCATAGCTTTGCACAAAGACAAACAAATGCCTACCAACACATCTAAAGCTTTCTACTTCACATGTAACTGGCTTGTTTCATCTGCAAACAAAGAGAAAAAACACAGTTTATGGTACTAGAGGATGCTGGGACTATTTCTTGGCAAACACAGCTGGGCATAGTGACTCCACGCGGCCTCCCGTTGTTCATCTTCCCCCCAATTCACAGACCCCCATTTTTGCTCATGTATTGATCTAAAATATGAGATTCAGCCATGCAAAATTCATACTTGCTTCTGTTTAGTACATACAGAAAAAGTAATAACTAAGTAATAAGAAAAATAATCTAATCTAAGTTTCCTACAAAGAACAGTTCATTAGAACAAGAAAAGAACTAAAAGGTCCTTGGAAAATCTGATCTTTTAATGACTACTGGTCAAGTTATTTGAAATGGAGGTGGTGCCACCTGCCTTGAATTACACACTGTTAAAACATGGTCGCGTACATTATTTGGAACTGCTAAAATAGTATTTGAGTCATAATGATTTAAATCGGTCTCAACACCTTTGCACTTCTGTAATGTCAGATGGTGGAGTGAAACATTTAGCTCTTGCTGGTTGGCTCTTTTTTAGTTTGTCACTCATGTGGCGGCAATTGCCCTGGTGACAGATAAAAATATTAATGCTGTTGGCTTCCTGTGTGGTTAGCTCGGATGCAAACCAACAACAACCCCTTTACTTTCAGTAATATGGTTGTGAAACACAGCATGTCATATCTGCACCAAGATGTGCTCAGCAGTAACAGGAAACAACACACAGCTTGCCAGCTGTGACTGCTTCACTTGGTTTGTCTCATCCCAAAATAATAGGTTACTTTTTCTTTTCTCAAATAACATTCTCACTTAACTTTCATAACTTTCTTGGAATTTTAATCCATTGATTTAATAAACTGAGTGTCTTGCTTTATTGTACCAGTTAGAATTAAAAGTAAGTAATCAATAATTGTTATACAAACAATGGGTCAAATGACTCTGAGAAACAAGCTGTTCATGGTGACGAACTGACCCAACATTGCATCTCTTCTGAACATTTTAGCATCTCTCAGCTCATTGTTTGGGCTTCACTGTTGACTGTTTTGATTGAGTCTCAGCCCTGTCATCAGCTCAGTTTACAGTGGTAGTAGGTATCTGATTTCATCCCACTGTAGGCGACCTGCCAGCAGCAAACTACAGACAGACACAGATAGAGAGCAGCTGATGAACACAGTGGAGCATTTTGCTGCCATACATCCCTGTCTTGAGCTGTGAATAGTTGTGCGTGAATATTTGACTGAAAATTAGTGAAGTGGCTGGACACATGACTCCAAATGAATACTAATGTTCCTCTATGTCTGCTGGATGTGCAAGTAGGCAATTGTTTGCTAACACATTAGCCATAAAAATAAATTTGTGTGATGTTCCACCTGTTATGGAGTTCTGTCCCCAAGAGAGCATACAAACTGATTAACGCAGCTTTAATAACGCTAGTTTACAGTAGTTTGAGATGATGAGTATGATTTTGAGGGACACTGATGTAGGTTGTGTACAATTATGACCCATTGGTGTTCACGACACCACACATATCGCACTTCTAAACTTGAAACTTCAAATTTAAATTGAAAAGGAAATGATGTCACCACAGTGGCTGAGTATGTGTGCATGAGCTGACCCCCCACTGTTAGGGTTAAATCAGATGAAGGTGTGCATACTAATTAGAACTGGGTAGCAATGAGATCTTTGTTTACAGTGAACTAAATTACAGCTCTCTGCTTGAAACAGTATTCCTGGTGTTCTAGCACTTTGACCACTGGAGCATCTCACATCACATGTCAGTAAAATCAGTGAGGAAATGATTTCATCCCACATGCTAGTCAGTTTTTAGCTGCACTTGAGTGATTCATGCTCATGGTGTTGCTTTCTGTTCCTCAAATGTCCTCTGTCAACTAAGTAAGAAAGGAAAAAGTCTTCTGGGGAATTGGACCAAAAGAAATAATGACACAAGAATGGGGAAAATGGGCGATGTGAAGCCTAATAACCACTAAACACAGTAGTACTGGAAGTAATAAGTGTAATGACTGACAGTGGACATCAGCACAGTGACAGCAAATATGCATGATGTGAAAAGTAACAGTGGTGTAAACTAACAGAAAAACAGCAGAGAGTGTACTTACCTATCATATAACTGCATTTACTTTTTCTACTATTTTTTCTGGAGAGATTTTCAGGACCAGCTCCAACAATTTGTAAGTCTGTCTCTCAAGACTGTTTGACTTCCCTACCCTGTCTGTGGCTCTCAAAAAGAATGAAAAAAGTAATGCTAAAACTAATTCAATAATATAGGTGGGCATTTTATGCCCTTATTAAATGGGTGATAATATGGGGGTAGAGAGATGCTGAAAACAACATTCAACAAAGGTCCCTGACAGGCAGGAACCAGTTCACAGTCAGTGTCCTAACCCTAACCCTTAGGTCACCAGAAGATTAATTTTTAAGGAAAGCTCAGTCATTTCCTAAAACAGCAGGTCACCATAGTATTTTTATCAAACATTACTCAAACAGCAGGAAAGAGTGCATTTGTTGGGGACAATTTTTTAGCAGATCTGATGCTCTAGTGAGTATTCAGTGCAGCAGGATGGTAAATGTGGGACTGAGTCAAAATAAACTACAGTGTGTGATCATGGTAATGAAGGAGGATGTCACCCCGTGCAACAGTGTGGCTCACTGATGTGTTTTTCATAGTTGTTAGACAACAACAGAGCTGTGTGGCAAGAAGATCTATCTATCTATCTATCTATCTATCTATCTATCTATCTATCTATCTATCTATCTATCTATCAGAGAGAGAGAGAGAGATAGTCACATCAAAACGGGTGGTTGTTTAACAATGAATACAACAACTCCCATGATTCCATGCTATTTCACAACATCAACAAACTACGTTTTTTATTTTCATTGTTTTGATTGAGAGACCCCTAGTTGCAAAAATGACATACTGCGTGTTTTAAAGTGTTGCAATGAGCATGACAGGGATGTATTGATGTCCAAGTTCCACAGAGAGGACAGAAATGAAGAGAAATGTCCAGAATAATAACTGAGTCCAAACTTCCTGCAGACCCCTGGTGTGATTTATCCTATGAGAGCCAGGCGTACTTGCAAGCCCTGCGACTTTACCGGCAGGACAAAGGATGCTATGAATCCTGGGAAATGCTGCTGGGCACTGAGGAAAAAGTCAGCAAACACACACACACACACACACACACACACACACACACACACACACACACACACACACACACACACACACACACACACACACACAAAGCTTTCTGTCTGTGGTTCTTCATCCACTTGCTTCTTAAAATGTGTTTGTGTGTGTAGGTTCTGGCCTCCCAGGTGATGAAGGAAGTGTTGCCATGGTTACAGAGTCAGCTTCAGCCAAAAGTAAAGGGCAAGAAGACTGAAAGGATACGGCAGTGGTTGGCAGTGAGTTACACTAATACACCGACACAATACAGGTGGAGAGGGATGCTGTTAAACGTAGCTGGCATGACAAGAACGTGAGGCTAAAATCATCCCTCATCAGCTCTGGGACTCAAACATTAGCGATCAGTGTGCTGATGACAGCTGGCCTCAGTCTACAGTGTGTTATCAGTCATGTTACACACCAATGTTTTCTTTCCTGTGTTTGGGTCATCCAAAAGTGCTGAGCTATTTCTGACAGGTCTTGAAGGCAACATAAAGTTTATGAAGGCTTCATGTCGTGTAAATGTTGATATTTCATTAATTTTAAAAGATCAGGATCGGTAAAGAAGTTGTCAAATGATGTCCTACATGACCAGTAACCCACGACTGTCCTTAAATGAACATCAGAAGAGAAAGGAAAAGAAACTCTGAAATTCAAATGTGATTTCTGAGAAAAATAATAATAAAAATACTTCTGATTTTATCCTCAAATTCTGACTCTAAAGCTGCACTAATCAGTTTTTGGTTCAACGTTATTAATGTCATTTCTAGCAGCAGCAGCAGCAGCAGCAGCCTGCTGTACCCCACCTGTCCAGCACCAAACAGCAAACACAGTGAAGCATTTAGAGATAAAGAGTGAGATATGTGTCACAGGAGGTGGAGGAAACCAAAACAGAGCTAAAAGTGGAGTGAAACTGTTTGAGTAACACACTCTCCTCAACAGCTTTAGAGGGTGAAAATATGTTGTATTTGCAGCTTGCTATGCTGCTCCAAAGTGGCCAAACAATATAAGAATTTAGACTGATTTCTCCCCCAAGTTCTGATTGGAATTTTGTAATTCTGATTTCTCCGAATTTTGCATCACGTGTGAAAATTTTAGATATTAATCTCGAACCACATTTTCTTTCTCTGCAGCTTTATCCACTGTAAACAATGCTATCTTTTACCTTGAGTTGAATTTACTGAAAATGAAACTGTTTTATAGTGTATCATACTATTATGTGTTCATGTATGTAGACAGTGCAGGCAACCTACGCTCTGGTGCTGGAACAACTCACCACATCTCTGAAGGCTCTGAAGGAGGAGTGTCGTCAGACAGCATCAGCCAATCAAGCACTAATCAGGTCCAACCTGGACCAGATAATGTCCTCTCACCGCTTCCTGGAGGACAAAGTCAGAGGTAAAGCAAGTCGATCAGTAACCCCTTTAAGGTTTGAACACAGCTAGAAAAAGGATGAATTTGAATGACTCTTTTTGAAGAGCAAACACAGCGCTGTTAAATCAATATCTGAGTTTCCTGTCTGATAAAAGAGTCACTATCAAACATCTTGTGTGAATATGTGTGTGTGTTCCAGCATGTATACATGAGGAAGCCCAGAAAGCGTGCAGTGAGTCTGTAGCCCCCTACATGTCCTCCATCCTTGAAGCGCTCACAGAAAACATAAGCGCAGGGATTCAGGGGATGCAATGCTCCCTGCACACACAGATGGACTCAGCCTTCACACACACAAACGGAGGAACAGGGGACACAAAGAAGGTGAGAGAGACATTTGTGTTGTCTCTGTGTGTGTGGAGAAATAGTCTGATTAAACAGTGTTTATGAGTTTTTTTTATGCAAACTTTAGCTTACATTTCCCAAAGTGTTGAATCTTAGATTAGCCATTTTATTATTATTAATTGGTTTAAGATCATGATTGTGGTTTTGTGTGTGTTCTCCAGGCCTTGTCCACTCTGCGCTCCATCAATCTGGATCAGTGCTACAGGCAGGTGGAGAACCTGGCAGAGAAACTTGAAGGCTTAAAACAGCGGTTTGGATTGAGCAGCACTCAGAGGCTGGTTCACTCTGCACATCTGGCGATGGAGAAGGTATAGAGCAGTGATGGAGGTTCAGTCATGGCCTTCAGCTGGGTGTGTCTCTGCAACAGTCTGTACAGCCAAGGCCCACCAAGGACCCAAAGCAAATTAGAATAAGGTCAAACAGTCACACAGTGCTTGTTATTTGTATCTTCCAGTTGTTGGACAGTGCTGTGTACACCTTGGAGCTGTTCCTCCAATCATCAGCCAGACTGCAGCCTTCTCAGATTCCTGTCAAGATGGAAAGAGCTAAAGAAAGAGTCCTGAAGGTAAAGACAGGACAACAAGGAATGTCAAATCAATTTATTTGTGGCAAGAAATGCTTTTTCACCATAAAAAAATCCAACATTTCATGTGCAAAATTAAAACGAATAGAAGACAAGAAATGCAAATGAAAAGATTCTAATATTCTTCAGTACACACTATAGAGACCCTATTAAGACTTAAGATTCCAAAAACTTAACTGTCTATCACATAATGATAGGAAACGGTCTTAGATGAGGCGCTCACAAACAACATAAAAACATGTTGAATGTGAGGACTGATTTGATGGGTGAGTGTACACCTCTGATTAAAGGTCCGATGTTAAAGCCTGTCGGCCTCCTCAGAAGAAACATGCACTGCTGGGCCTTTGTGTAGACCCTGTCCACTTGGTGTGAAGGACAGGTGGTGGTCAACCTCAGTGCCCAGGTACTTAAAGATCTCGAGCTGTTCCACCACCTGCCCGTGCAGCCTGAGAGGTCCACAATAAACAACATACTCCATAAACTATGCAGGATTATTACTGTACAGGCAGCTGGTGTGTACTGTATGTACTTTTTAACATAAACACACATGTACAGTGTGTACAATGAACCTGAAAATGTTCAAACGCGATGATGCTATTAGTACTCTGTAAATGAAACCTGTGTGTGTGTGAGCAGCAGCTGGACTATGACAGCAGAGTGGTCCAGAGGAGGCTCTATCAGGAAGCTTTACTGGAGATCAGTCTGCCTGCTCTCACCAGGAGGATGGACAGCAAGTGGAAAACTGTAGGTCAAACACACCTCTGCAGTCTGTCCCACTCTGTCTCTTATACATTACAGTGTGCACATTTATACTGTGTGTCATTGCTGGTACGATGTGTGTTTTCTGTCCAGGAGCTGCAGCAGTTCGAGCAGTACATTTTCTCAGACTACAGCAGTTTCATCCTGGTTCATAATGTCTATGATGATGTACTGAGAGACATCCTCAGCAAGGAGATAGAGACAGGTAAACACACAAACAGGTCAAGGAGTCACTTTGTGTGAGTGTAACACAGCCACATTGTTCACACACACACACACACACACACACACACACACACACACACACACACACACACACACACACACACACACACACACACACACACACACACACCATTTAGGCCTGATATCTGGCATCCAAATTCTGTAAACAGAGGCAGAATAACTCTGTTTATCTGAAGGAAATTCAAGCCTGTGTGAGACTCAGTTTAAGATAAGCTGATTGTCAGAGCAACTGAGTGTTTTGAGAGATATTTGAGCTCCCACACTCAACGATGTGCAGACCAGTTTGACTTTGGTCCATCAAATGAAACAAGTTGCACAACTCTTCTCCAGTATACCCACCATGCTTTATTCCCACAATGCTGGGGGCATCTTGCCTTCATCAGAGTGATATCTGAAGTTTATTCTACTTTACTTCACAAATGGTCCATCAGTTAGTGATGGGACTTCATGAGAGAAATATGAATCACCATTAATCACAACACATCATCTTTAGCAAAAGAATATTCACAGTAAAATATTTCTTTTTACAAAGTATGTTTCATCTTGAAAAGGTTCAGTAAAATGTAAAAGTCTTATTTTTAATTAAAACTGTATTCATATTTTAACACTTAATGAAAGCAGTAGCTAATTTCTCTGAGAACCTATAGCTGGCATTAATACATCCCTTCCAGGATATTGATAACAAATGAAAACATATGTTTGGGAAATAGAGCATGGTGTCCTGGAACAGAGAGGTGCAACTGATTCCATTTTAACGGACTCTGTCAGTAAAACACAAACACTCTTCACCATGTGAAGATTGTTGGAGTCTTTTTTATCATGCCATGTCCTCTTTTATGCCTTTGTGTATTTTCAAGTATCTCACAGGATTGTGAGACTTCCCTCTGTTGCTATTCTGATAAATGACTGACATAGATAAGAATAAAGGAAGGGTGACAGTTATCTAATGAGCTTTGAATTCTCATTTCCTGCTGAAATCTAAAGGAAATCCTGTCTGTAAATGTGGTGTGCATGATCTTCCACAAACTTTTAAAGCCAGTCAGTGACTTATATATGCACTGTGGTATTACATCACTGCAGGGGTAATATGATGGGGTTAGGACTAGTTGTTTTTTTCTCTTATTTTGTCCAGCTTCTGCACCAGGGCTGTAACCAAGCTTTTAGAAATACTGCAGTCAAGTTCAGTGCTCAACCAAATTGCTTACAAGCAACCAAAAAGTCTTTTTTCCTTACCCAAATTCCAGTAATTGTAAGTGTGGAATGTAAGCTCTGTATCCCTGTCCTGTAGGTACAACATCTGCTAATTGATATATAAATTTCAACATACCTGTCTGGTCCAAACGTCATTTCTAACTGTGTCCCTTCCTGTCTCCTCAGTGGTCCAGGATGCTGTCAGGAAGAAGAGCAACAATCTGTTACTGGACACAGCTGATCTGGCCATTAGTCAGTACAGCCTCCTGGGGCAGACGCCTCCTCTCTCTGCACCTGGCAGCCCAGCCATTCACGCTCGCGACTCCTCAGCAGCACCCAGTGAAGAAGCGGCTCTTGTGGTGGAGGAGGGTGGTCAGACAGCCACAGCTGACGTCTGCCTTCAGGGTGACCCAGAACTCAATGCTGATGCCAAATCTGACCCCAGTACCACTCAAAGCTCTGACCAGAGCACTGTGCTTCTGTCTCCTGTGATTATCGTGTCACAACAGTTTGATGATTCATTGCCCGAGGAGCCTTCATGCTTCAAGGAAACCCAGGAAGAAGTCCAGCTTGGGGCTGATGCACCATCAGCTCCAGCTGACTCTGATGCAGGGCATGAAATGTGTACACCTGATACACCTGCTGACCCAGTATCCACTAATCCCATCCCAGACTGTGCTGACCTGTCAGAGTCCACCCTGTCCTCACCGCAGGCCACAGATGTTCCAGCTGAATGTGCTCCCATTGATCAGCCTGCAGCGCCTGAAAATTCTGCTACACCTGATGTCTCGACCTCATATCAAGCAAAATCGTTATACCCATCTTGTACAGACAGCCCAATGAAAGTCAGCCTTGGCTCACTAAGTGAGGCCATTGGCTGCAACTCTACAGCACCTCCTGTAATGCAGATGATGGCACAGCAGACCACTGACAGAGCTGTTTACTTGACGGGAGAAATGAAGAACAACTGGGAGGAGGAGAGGGTAAAAGAGGAGAAACAGAAAGAGGCAGCAGAGGAGAAAGAGGTACATGAGAGAGTCAAAGAGGGGAAAGAAGAGACAGAGGCAGGAGAAGGCAAAAAGGAGGAGGTAGAGGGGGAGAGAGCTGAAGGGCAAATGGAAGGTGGAGCTCAAACAGGAGGCGAACCAGTCAATGAAGTCTGCCAGTCCTCTGAATCTGCAGCAGAGAGCGCCACCACCTTAACCACCAGGAGAGAGTGTGACGACAAGGTGGAGGAGGAAAGCAAAGGAAGTGAGCTTGAGACTGAGAAGAGAACAGAAAATGAGGAAGAAGCAGAGGAGACAGATCATGCAGAAAAAGCAGGAGAGAAAGAAAAAGAGGAGGAGGAGCTTCTCCAAAGCCCTCAGTCAATGGAATCAGAGCCAGAGAGTGATGCAGAGCTGCCATTGGACAGTGTGGCTGTCATCAGAGGACTGGTGACTGAGATCACTGAAGTAGAGACAGTAGTCAGGCTGTGTCCCAGCAGCAGCCATACACCCTGATAGACCCGTACCACCACAAGCGACTGATGGACCTCACTAACACCTCCTTCACTGTTTCTTATTCAATGGTACAGAGAGAGAAGAGGGGCAGAGAGGAGAAGGTTAACCCATTCCATTATGACTGCATCACTATTTCATATGACTACATTTTGAAGAAGACAAACATTTATTTTTACATGCTTAATTTTACATTCAACAGCTATATCTTTTCAGTTCTGCTGTTTTTTTATGCTAACATTGAAATTGATATAAATAAAGCCATAAAAATCATCTTAAAGCTGCATTCATTCATTTTGTTGCCATTTGGCTTGCAATGAGCTTTCATGACTTCATAAAGTTGTTGGTATGGCTAATGTGAATGGATATGCACCAAATGTTGTGGAATATCTGGCTCTTAGCTGCTAAATGCTTCTCTGTGTTCACCAGCGATGCCTGCCTGGTGGATGGTGCTGACAGGTAGTGTACAGCGAGGTGAAAACATCTGCCTGTTTGTGACTGTGAACCAAAACAGAAAAGCTGTGGGCTGTAAAACCAAAACGATGAGCTGAAAGAGGCTAAAAAGCTCCACAGAGCTGAAGAACTGCAGAGTTTCTGCTGTGATTTTGTGCTTTTCCACTGGTCAACAATTAGTAGAGCAGCACAGGTAAAGCAATGTGCAGGGCAGGGAAGAAGAACGCAAGCTAGTAAACACCACAGCATTCATGCTTTACTCTGGGATTTACTGAAATGTGCCCATGTCATATCATCTCCGTCTTAAGTGATGAGTCTTTGCAGGGTGTCTATGATATGTGTTTCCAGCTTCTTCTTGGAAAATTTACACAGATTTTTCACGTGATTGAATTTTCTTGTTTTTTTAATTGGCATTTTTAAATATTTCTTAAAGTGAGATATCCAGTGCTTGAGTCCAGCTTGGTTGAGGTTAGTGGACTGTGAAAACAACACGCCATTATTGGAAATGCGTGACAGTGAATGCAGCATGATTTCAAAACAGTCACATGACACAGGAAATGTGGGATTTATTCTTGTTTTACTAAAGAACCTGATGATGAAAGACAGTGAGAGATGGAGTATATCTAGTCCAGTACTTGCTTCAGTTTACAGTGTCTTGTTAAGTAGCAATAAAATCAATTCTAAAAAAAACACAATGACATACACGGAGTAACAATAAGTTATGATAAAAAAACAAAACATTACCATGCATCAAAATTTAACTACAGTATATGTGCAAATATGCCTATAAGTAACAGTATGTGGCTAACTGCCAGTGCCTATAAATACAGTATGTGTGACCCTCCTGCTCATATGTAGTTTAGTCAATGGCACAGTACATTTTTGTTTGGAGGAGGGGAAGTATACTGCTCTGATCCACACATATACATTCAGACATGGAGCTGCTCAGTAAGTGCCATGCTCAAGGGAACATCATTTGTTAGGGTTAGTTAACAAATGATAATAAATTAATTGAATTTAAAAAATTAAATTGATGAGACTCTAGCTTCAGTCCTTGGTGGATTTTGAAATTTGACTTGTTCTCGCAATAACCCTCCACAGCTCTACGAATACACAGTAAACAATGACACAGTAACTTCTGCAGGAAATGGGTAAGGCTATAATAATAAGTCAATCATGTGGACGCTGACACAGCAAAAACATTCACCCCATGGCTCAAGTCTCCTGATGGCACTGCTGTTAAAACAGAGAGAACTCAAAAGCATCATAAGCTCTGATGTAGTGCCAAACACGTGCACAGTAAGTGTCCTGCAGAATGACCTCACTGCTCTCTCCAGCAACCTGCATGCACAAACTCTGTCAGAAAAGCTCTCTCCCAGTTGGTTAAATGGTGTTAGTGTACATAGGTCAACATGTAGGATGGTCAAACACTACTCATGCTAAAATGTGCATACTATTAGTATGGAGTATGAAGAATTCATATGCTTTCAATGTGGAGCTTTTTCGCCATTTGAGCCATTAGAGAACTGCGCCACCAAAGATTATGGATACTTTTTAAATTCAGTGAGAATGCGAGAAAGCTGGTCTCCCTGATCTCCTCATATACACAAAAAGAATAAGAATAAGTGGATGCACCGTCAGTGACTAGAAAAGTAGAGGCCTCAGTACTGTGTCGGACCATTCCTGGCCCTGCAGCGAGCTGGTACATGTGCTGGCAGCTTCATAACATTCATTTTATCATGTAGTGATATACTGTATATCCAGCTTGAAAGAGTTGGCCCACTTCTTCTGCAGTGGCAGATTTTCTACTTTTCTCATCACTGAATAAATGTAATACTGCTGTGGTTTGACATCAGTAACATATACATCGCACTGAGTGGCCATGTGCTGACATAAGACTGCAGCGTCTTAAGCTTCAACTTGGAGCTGACAGTTCTGAGTCCACAATCACATCTGAACTTGAATTTCAAGAATGTGACTTGAATTTGTGATAATTATCCTAGGAAACAACATATAACTTGGCTTGAGTTACTCTCTGCCCAAACATCACTGAGGCTTAGCTATCTCAGACTAAGCAGCCAGTGTGAAAGTACTCTAAGTCAGAAACACCTCCAACAACAATGTTCCCATTTTACAGTGACACAGACAAAAGAAAGCTATGTACATTGTAGTGCATGTTAATAAACTGGCTGTGTGTAACTTCTACTCATAGGCTCGCATGTTGTCATAGTGTCAGAGCAGTCAAACTGGTGGATCTCCACAGCTGAATGTCAGAACACATTTGACTAAATGCTTTTTCGGTCAATTTGAAGAGGCAACATAAATCCATTATTACATTGGAAAAAACATGCAAAACCTTAACAGAAGTCTGCTCATATTCTTGAAATGATAGGCTGACCCACTGGGAACTCGCCATAAGAAGACTGTAGCCAGAGGGTAAGGAAGACTTAACCACTCATCTGTTTGCCATAATGGTGAAGGGATGAAAAGGGTGATGAAAGTGACTACATGGAGCTGCAACAACTACTTCCAACTCTACAGTGGTACTGTGTCGGACCTCATCAGTATTATAGATTGGAGTCTTTCATTGTCTTTGTAACTATAGCAATGTGATGCCTTCATTCATGAGGGCTTCTAGCAGTAAAGATGAGGACATGCAGGATGTGGACAGGGAATGGATCTAAGATGACAGGATGTCCTGAAGGGCGTGTGTGTCTATGAATACTGATAGAAGGGCTGCTCATCAGGTCTGAAGCCGTAGGCGGTAGCTGGTCGTCCAGGTGACGAGCTGGTCTGGTCGAACACATCGTTGCCATCTCTGGAAAACAAAGATCAATGACGTCACTCTTCTGTTTGTCTGGTGCTGGCAGGAACAAATCAGCACAGCACTGTGTCTGCTGCTTGTCCTAATTGCTGGTCCAGTTTAAGCTGGTCAGATTGGACAGATTATTTGTTGCTTTGAAGCTTCTTTTCTGTCACCCGATCCCGTTTAGACCTGCTGTACGGCAGCTCATGTTTCTGCTGTATGTTAGCTCACCCTGTATGGTGCAAGTCTCCATTTTGAGGCTGTAGGTCGCTGAAGAAATCTGGGCTGACAGAACCGTCTGCTGGGGTTATTCCGTCTAAAGACACACACAAGGATAAAGTACACACATAAATGCTTGCACTTGATACTAAGCCAAAGTCATCATGATCAGTCTTCTCTAAATGTTGCCACAGTAACTGAAACTGAAGGCGACACACTGCGTACTAACATGACATCACATCAACACTGCAGTTTCAATTGAGCAGACAGTGATACTGAAAACCTCAATGTGGAATAAATGAATCAATTAATAAAAGCATGGGTTTCCTTCCTGTATATTTCTCATGTGGTCCAGCTGAAAACTTAGCGTCCACTGAATGCAGGGCAGTTCTGACAGCAGTGGTGGGGGTCAGTGTGGGACAGATAGACAGACACTGCTGTGGAACGCCACTGACGCTGAGTTTTCAGGCGTACCTGCGCTGTAGAACAGATCAGTCCTGTCGTTGTCGTTATCATAGAGGTATGGTTCAGACTCATCAGCTTGGCGACTCTCAACCATCTCCAACCACTGGTTGTTATGGAAACGGAACTTCTCTGACTGGATCTTCCTCCCCCACTCCTCATCATACTCCTGGAAGATGAAGAAAAGGGTAAATACATTAGAGAACAACCGACACACAGACAGGAAGTTATGTCTGTATTCTTTACCAAATACTTCTGATGTGTTACATTCATTAAAGTCGCCCCCCTGAGTGTGTGTGCACTTACAGCAATAATATCGAGGGTGTTGTCACACACTTTTCTGATCTCTGCATTCTTGTCATGCATCAGGTCTATCAGATAGGCCGGAGCCTCTAGAGAGATGGTTAAAGAAAGAAATTGCTCGAGGGTGCTGACGAGGTGTGAGCCCAGCTATGAGATTCTCATTCAGCTTTAAATTCATGGTAGACGTGGTGCACCGTGGGAAGGATACGGGTGTCTTTGATGATGACGTCTCGTGTAGCTTGGTGAAACACCATCTGATAGAAGACGTAGACAATCTGACACACAAACTCGTCATCCTCCTGCTGGGCTGCATTCAGCAAACAGAAGAACAGGCAGGGTATAATCCCGGTCATTTCATGAGGTGTGACAGCTGTTAGCAGCTTCAAACTGCCTCTCAGCACTACTCGGTTTATGTGTCGTTGTTTTTTTTAATATAGCCACAACTATGCAGCCTTTTCATGGACCTTCACTTCATTGGATTATTGCGTTCACAGAAAGGTGATTTTCCTTTCAGGTCTCAGTGAAACAGTAAGAGTGTCTATTTAATACCTCAAGACTTTAATACAGGAGAGCATGCTGACAACTGAAGATTATACATCCCATTTACTACTCGCTGTGTTCATGAACAAAACCACAGGAGTGTGTGTTACCGTTCAGCAGCTCGATAAGAGCAGGAATAATGCCAGATTTAGCCAACATGGCAGCACAGGCGTCATCCATGGAAACGGTTCCGATCATTATCACCACCTCCAGGATGAGGTCATCCTCTGCAGAGCCTGAAATACACACACACACACACACACACACACACACACACACACAAACACACACACAAACACACACACACACACAAATGATTAAAGAGATGTACCTCACAAGATGAAACTTTATTGTTGGTGACCTCGGCTGTTCTATGATCCCAATTCGCTCACACTGTGAGATGAACATCTCTGGCAAGAATCCCTAAAATCAGGTTTTAAGGAAGACATATCTGATAGGATACTTTATATTTGCCTTATCGACTTTGAGATTAAAGATGACGGAAACAATGAATATATGATAACTGTAAATTCTGAGGGTAACATCCCTGAAAATTACATATTTTAAATAACTATACATAAAAACAAAAATAAAACAATAAATTTGAAGAAAATTGATACATACACTGCAGCCACGCATGCTAACTGTATGGGTCAATGTGAACATATATTTGCTAAATCTGTGTCTGTGTCTGTTGGGCTCTAACACTGTTACACATGTTCATTCAGGGGTATTTCCTGATTTCTGTCTATGTGTGTTCTCTAAATGTAATCAGTACCTGGTTTCAGTCTGTCTTTGAGGTAGGGTACCAGGTTATACTCTTTCAGCACCAACTCCCAGTCCAGGTCAGGGATGGTGAGGTTGGCCAGTGTCCCTAGACACTCTAGAACCCACACCTCCTCTTCCTCTGCACGGATCTCTGCTGCCAGGTCACCGACATAGTCCTGACAGAGAGACAGAGAAATAAAAGACTGCTTGTACTGCTCACAACAGTGTCACTAACAGTAATACTAATAACAACAATATTTTTACAAAACCATTTTGAATTGTGTTTGTGACTCACTATGAACAGTGCTTTGGTTGATCCATCATGTTGTGAGATGTTTCTGATCATCTTCATTAGAAGGCAGTCTTTCATCTTCAGAGCTCTCTTCATAAGCATCTTTAACCCATTTCCTAGTCAGAGAAACGCAAACAGAAGTATTGTTTTTCCAATAATCACAGGTCAGTCAAATAGGGTTGTTTACACAGCCAGAAAAACCAGAGTCAAGACTCAACTCAATGGGGCAACACCACCACTGACCCACTGACAGAGAGATGTACTTGTGGAGACGGTGTCAGCAGCCTCTGGGATTTTACAGAGACGGTGAGACATTACAAAATGCAGCTCATATACAGGACGCAGCTTAATATACCTTCACACATGAGCTGGGCATTCCTCTTGTTTGCAGCGAGGTTGATACAGATGGAGATGATCTCAGCCTCTATTTCCTCCTCAGAGTGCTCATACAGCATTTGCATGAGCTAGACGCAAACACAATGTTACCTGTCACTTTAGAGCTATCAGAGACGTGAACAGTTCATATTCATTTAGCTTGTTTGAGGTGACTCTCTGTGGATCTCTTTGTACCTGAGGTATGCAGTCAGTGTAAACAAACATGCCCTTGAAACGGTCGTCGATGCTGATGTGATACAGAATACGCATGGCTACCTGACGGTTGTTCTCGTCACCTGCACAGCAACAAACATACACAGCAGTCACAACACTCTTAAACCGACAATGTTTGAGCACAACGGGCACAACTGGAGTTGAAGAAAACACTTTAACACTAGTTACAATATTTGATAACAAAAGAAGAGTCTTCAGCCATGCTAGCAGCACTGTGGGGCTGAGCTTTGAGTTAAATGCTAATGTCAGCATGCTAATTCGCTCAGTGCTTGCAATGGCTATGCTAACATGCTGATGTTAAGCACCACATTCACCAGGTCTTCACTATCTAGCAGTTACAGTATTTGCTCATAAACCAAAGTATTTGGCAAGCTGATATTTTGGTGTAATGATGGTGCTAACTGAAAAGTAAGCGCGTCACCAAAGTGATTAAAATCATCCTGACACTGGTTGAATGTCGCTTTAAAAGACTCTTTAACAGATGTCACTATCCATACAGCCATGCTGCTAGCATGTCTAAAAACTGAACATCATGAGCTCCACAGAGGTAGTTATTGATCGTATGGCTACCATAAGATAAAGGTTAATATGCTGTACATGCAAGATTGACAGTATATATTGTCTGATACTATGTTAGCATGTACTGTTACCCAACAAAGCTGTCAGTTTAGGTAACAGTCCGACTTCCACCATCTTGGCTCTGAGTCCAGAGTCAAAGGAGAGGTTGAGCAGCAGACGCAGGGTCAGGTTTAACAAGTCTTCATGGTCACATGGAACCAGACGAGCCAATCGTTCTACAGTGTCCACCTCAGCCTGCAAGGCACAAACAGAGAGAGGTGAGATCAAACTCATGATGTTGAAAGGAAGAACAGAAAGGAACAGAATCATTTAGAATGAGAACAAATACTGAGGGTGAAGCAATAAATAGAGTGAGAAGAAAAAGACACATTAGACAAGATACTACTTCAGTGGAGGTGTATATGCATACATAGTGCTAAAATGAGTCCGTCTGTGTGCTGAGCAGGTAGTGTTCAGAAGGTTTTTATGGCTTTTTCTCTGAGGAGCTATTATATCGATTATAGCTGCTTTAAAGGCTGTAAGCAGAATGTTGATGTTCATTCTGTGTTGCACTGGGAGCACTGGAGTAATGTGCTGGTTTGCATGTGTTCTGAATGAGCTGCAGTCTTCCTCATCTGTCTGGATACACTAGCAAAGAGAGTGTTATTGTAGTGCAGTAATCTGACCTGGTTGAGATGAATGCATGAACCAGCTTCTCAGAGTCAGCCTGAAATACTAATCCTCTAACTTCTGAAGTGTTTTTCAGGTGATAAGATACTGAACTGACTATCCGATGAAAATTGAAGCGATCTGACGTGAGTCAGGCAAAATGTTCAGAGGAGGTAATATGTTTTTCCTGCATTAAATTGCTGACTTTCTACCTCACTCCCTGAAGTATCATCTGGCGGATTTGAACATTGAACATTGAGATAATGCAAGCACACAACAGATTATATAACATAGGTCTAGCTGTTTTCAGACATTTTAACGGGGAAATGTTCACCATGTCGTTCTTGTTCTCCAGGAAGATGGAGAGCTTTTTGAGGAAAGAAACCACCAAGACCAGCAGCTCCTCATCATCCCTTTCAAGAACTTTGACCAACAGACCAACTATATTTTTATTCCTCATCTTCAGCTCAGTTCTTGTGTCCTCAGCGAGGTTCAACAGGAGGTAAAGAGACACTGGGAGACAGTGAAAGAGACGGGAAAAAGGAAGACATGAGGAACAGAAGGACAGACGGTCTTTGGTTACAATTAACATGAATACCAACACTCAGGAATACCGATTCCAAAACTTTTGTCTTGTGTTTTATAAAGTTACTTGCCATTAATGGTACATATGGGCATGGATGTCATATAATGTATTATTTATTAAATACAAGGTGTTGGGATGTGAAAAAGAATGCACTATTCTGATAAACAGAGCTTCACATCACAGCAAAAATCCAAAATAAAAGCTGTGGTAATTCTCTGAGAGCTGACAGGCCAGCCTACCTCTGAGCAGCTGTTCCTGTTTAGCCAGAAGGCCCTGGTATTTTCTCACAGCTTTGTCCTGGTCTCTTCTCAGTGAGCCATTTTCCGGGGCTGACTCGCGTACACAAGAGAGTGTTAAGGAACTCATATTGTACACAAACACACACAAGTCAAGTCAGGTATCAGTGGGACAATAGAAAAATAACTGACAGCTCAAACACAAGAAGCAAACCAGATGAAAGGATATAAGCCTTGTTCTTCTTGCGCAGCTCCTCACGCCACACATCATGTCTCTTCAGCTCATGTTCCACCACGCTCATACACAACGCACCTATTTTATAATGGCTCACCACTCCATGAAACTGGGAGAAACTGGAGGAGAGGAGAAGACACGCACTCTGTAACAGGATGATGGACAAGAGTACGATGTTCTAAAGGAGTGTTTGCCACTTTGTGCGTGTGTATCTGTGTGTGTGTTACCTGGAGAAGCAGAAGAAGATGTAAATGATGATGGTAGCCAGCTCGACACTCTGTTTCCAGTCCTCCCTCAAAACTCTGGCCAGAGCACCCAGAGCTGCCTCTACACACACACACACACATACAGCGATTTCATGCAAGATGATATAACTAGTACAGGTATAAGTACAGCAGATTGTGGCACCAGCTACATGTAACATGGATACTTTGCTTAAACAAAGGCATACGTGTGGTTCTCTACTGCTTCCACTTCAGATGGAGACGGTATGCTGGCACCACCTGGCTGCCTTTTATAGAAACTGTTCAGCTGCAGTGGGTGCTTACCTCACCTGTGTCTCATCCACCAAGATGTTTTCTACAGATTTTGTTGATGTTTTTATCATGTATGGCCAAATGGATGTGTTACAGCCAGCTTTTCATCAGTAAGTACATCAAAGTTCAAAAGTAACGATAGATGATTGCAGATTTATTAATGGTAACATCTTACGCCTCTACATTTCCATCACTACATAGTGGAGGCTTTCTCTTCTTTTTTCATCTGAACACTAGATGAAGGGTATAAGCTCTCAAAAATTGAGTGATGTGAAAATCAAATGAAACAACAGGTTTTCATGATTTAACTAGAGAAAACATCAGAATATTTCAGGAACCTTACAGCAAGGTTTCCATACACTTTCGATTGGCTTAAACATCCAAAATAAGGGCAAAAATGTGCCTGTTTAACTAACTATCAGGTAATTTAGGGATGCAAATAAATGTAGACATGAGCTACTTTGCTAAGCATCAGTATTAGCAGGCGGAATGAAACTGTACCGTTGTGTAGCAGCTCCTCCAGGTTATCAGGGTTGCGGGCGAGCTGCAGAATGAGAGCAGAGCCTCTGATCTTCTCTGGGATGCCTTCATAGAGCAGCTCAACATACTCGTCCACTCTGGTTATACTGGCTTCCTCGTTTATCTGCACAGACAAACATAAACACAGACACATTCACACACTCTTACTGACTAAGACCAAGGCATGACACACTATTCCAGTCAAATAAAATAAACCTGGGATTTAAAGCTTTTAGGCGAGCTGAAGAACAGTCATGATAAACAGTGCAAAATTTAGGGAGAGCTGTCTGAGAACTGAGGTCAAACTGAAATGGCTATGAAGGAACACAACACATGAATAAACAGGCAGTCAGTCAGTGTGTTCAGCTGTTACCTCCATTCCCTCAAACGGTGTCAGCTCTCTGGGTTTCACAGTTCTTTTCTCTTTCTTCTCCACTGGTGACAAAAACACACAATGAACAATAAAAACTCTAGAGTTCTGTACTGCCTTCAAAACCTGAAGCTTTGATTAGTCTCTCATTTTGTGTTTCATAATGTACTGTATGTGTAACAGGATCTTCATGGCTTCATGGTCAACACTGATTTAACACAACACTGTTTGCAGCCTGCTGAATGTCTCCACATTTGTCCACACTGGAATATCAGTGCTGAACAGTGTTTCCATGTTGTGATGTTTTGTGAGGGCCATTGAAAGAATCAGACCTGTTGAGCCTCCTCTTTCTCCTGGGATTCACCCATATTTTACCCTTCTCTCCTGCTGTCCTCCTGTGGACAGTGGTAAGGGGGGTGGGACAGCCCGGGACAGGGTGCCGGAAAAATTCCCTTATGTTCAAACCCCAATGACAGGTACTGACAGACTGTTTTACATGTAAAGCTTTATGTGTATAAGCTTGATGATCTGGTCTGAGTATGCTGCCAGACTACATGACGTTTGGCCTGTGATCAAATGTTGATGGTGAAAATGTTCTCATGTTTACAATCTACAGCAAAGGTGTAATAATGGTGACATGACTGACTTTTGGCCTCCACTGGTGACGATTTCCTGTTCTGCAAGTAGTAGAGGAGCTGCTCCACCTGGGGCAAACGGGAAGGAGGGATGAGTTTACACTCCTCCACCACTTTCTTGGCCAAAGCTCCCACATCTGTGCTGGGAGAGAGACTTTTCACACGGATACTGGAGGGAGAAAGAGAGGACAAAGAGAAGGGTGACATCGGTGGAGAAGAGGGACACCAGGATGGACTCAGGGACCAGCCTGGATGAGACTAATCAAATTCACATGAGGATATTAAAGAAATGAGAAGAGGCAGAGCACAGTGATGGATATCCAGGGTGGGTGATAAACAGCAGAAGATGACAGAAAGACAAAATCAACTGTAACCATAAAAAAAGAGTTCAATGATTGACTCATATCACTCCATTTCAATTCAAGCAGAGAGGGAAGAAGGGATGGAACTGTAGCAGACACACACACACACACACACACACACACACACACACACACACACACACAGAGTAGTGTGGAGAAAATCACTCACATCTTTTGTCCCTCCTTGCGCTCGCCCAGCATGTGGCCCCCACTCTCTCCCAGTATAGATGCCTCCACCTCATAGTGGACCACCAGGGCCTTCTCAGTGGGATGGACATCCAAACTGCCCGCAGTCACTTTGCTTTGGGTGATGATGAACACACAGAGGATTTGTTCCATAACTCTTTAGACCCATGATGTTACTATCACACCTCCTTCACTGAATTCAGATACTAATTTACTCAAAAAGACAAAAACAGATATGGACCATTTGCTTCTCAGCTACAATGGCACCGGTTAAAACACTGACCTGTCGTTATCATTTAGCATCCGCCAAACAATAACGTTACATATGGAAAAGACACGCCCAGGCAGCGACATGTAAAGGGCTGTCCCGGCTGGCTAACACGAGTTTCCATCGAAGGTTGAACAGCAAAGATCAGCTCAACTCTTGGTGTAAGTGAAACTGCCAGACGGTAAACAAATTCAGCACGAGAGTGAATTGAGAACGCAGTTTATCAGTCTGCGTCTCACAGAGCTGTGGCTAGCTAGCCATGTTAGCCGTGAGCCGGACACCAGCCGCCTGCACTGAGGGAATGCAAAGCCAAACCCTGTTTGACCATCTGTCGGTTAAATGGTGTGGTGTTCGTGGTGTTTACCGAAGACAACACAGGTCGGGGGAAATACACACACACGTTGTACTGATTCCCGCAGATAAGCTCCCTTTTTTTATGAACTAGTTAATGTTAGCGCTGTCTGCCACACGGGCGGTTTGGAGACACATGATTGTGTGATCAACTGCACGGCTTAGAAAATGATTTCTTTGCGCGTTAGGTGTGCATTACATATATGAAGAGTTGATTAGTGGAACATACTGGATTACCAAAAAATCTTCAATCGTTTTACACTTCGTACTCGCTTTTCCTGACAAGCAAAGATGAATTCGCGTAAGACAGTTCGACCTGTAATCAATGTGAGCTTCTCTGAACTAGAACCGATCGCATCAGGACAAACTAGATATGTTGGAATTTCAACAAACATCTCATCTAGGTGCTTGGTAAACACAAATAGTTACAGCTGTATATGAAGTATGGATATTCTATTTTGTTATATTAACGTACGAGTCACTGTAGTAAGGTTAGCTAGCTAACACCAGTATTTCCCAGATTGTACTGAACTAGCTCTAGTTCGCGTTACAATCCTCTTATCTTTGTTACGTCTTACCGTTTGAGGTAGCGCGCGTCATCCTGCATCTTCCTCAATTAAAATTTCAGATTTCAGTTGAATTTAATGATTTGATCACATGAAACGAATCTTCCAAATCACGACCATAGAAATCACTGTGCTAATCGCTAGCACCACTGACAGAGCAGCAAGAATGGACTACAAAAATGGAGTTGTGACTTCCGGTGTATTTTGATATTTTTCTCTAAGTTGACACTCTCAGGCAGCATTTGTTCTCGTGCTACGTCCAGATACTGACACAGTTAAAATGGGCCTGTACTGTATAGCAGGTTTAGAGACAGCAGCTGCCTGACAGGCTGCATTCGGGGAATAGTGTCCTGGGGCAGAAGAACGCTACCGCAGGTCCTTCGCTCCACCAGCTGTCAGACTGCTTAACTCCAACATCATTAAACATTTAACTGTCAACATCATTGCTATGACTGCTGACTGTAAAAACATAAAGTCGTGGGGTCAATAGTCATATTTTATCTTAAATGATATAAAGGTCAAAGGCAACAAAGACATAAAGACAATAAAATTAATAAAAAGTGAATAATTTCCAAAAGCTTACACAAATAGAACATTTTTTAGGACAGATCAAAAAGTATGTCTGAGTTCAGTGGGCATAGAGTTCCACAGTGTGGGGGCTCTAATAGCAAAAGCCCAATCACCCTTAATGAGAAACCAGCAGGGCTCCATCCTCGGATCTTAATGTTTGTGAAGGACCATACCAGGTCAACATTTCAGAAATGTCCTAAGGAGCAAGGCTGTGAAAGTAAACAATAAGATTTTACAATCAATTCTAAATCTGACAGTAATCCAGTGTAGGGAGGCAAGCGCAGGGGTGATGTGATCGTGCCTCTTTGTTCCAGTAATTTTGTCTAATTTTGTAGACGGTGGAGGGAGCCCTGGCTGATATCTGAGTAGAGCATTGCAGTAATCAAACTGAGAAGAGGTAAACGCATATAGAACTTTTTAGAGATTAGTAGCCTGGGATCTCCCTGTTCATTCACTCTTATAGATTTTCGTCGTGTGAACAGGTAGAAATTTACCACTCTAACACAGCTTTTCAGTGTGCTTTAGCCACATTCACATCATCTGGGATGGAAAGTAGTCATGATGATTGCCAGTTCTATTCCAACTCAACGAATAGTTAGGTGCCTATGAGGTACAGCTGTATGACACAGATCTGGTCATATGAATGTGTTTTAAATCAACATCAAAATAGTGCCTATTTACCAAGAAAGAATCAATTTAGGGATTAGTAACATTGATTAACTGACTTTGGCCGGCATAAGGTTATTATTTCGTAATAGTGGCTGAAAAACAAACAAAACTCACCAGCAGGTTAAAACTAAGAAATGCTGAAATGCTGTCTGTGTAATAGACTGGCACAGGGATGGATGGTGATTCATCAGAACTTCATGGAAAAGCTGGCCTGGTGGATACACACTGGAATGATTCTGCAGTCCAGTAGTAGCCTATACAATGTTACGCAGTAGACACACACAGAGAGCACTTGGGTAGTCATCTTTTATTGTAGAGCTATGATATGACTGCAAAGCAGGATTTCAGCAGGACTTTCTCACGCAATGAGGTTTACAATGAACTGCTTCTAAATACAATCAGCATTCAGTGTGTGCTGGTGGATGTTAACTATTGTGTTTATCTGCACATGCAATGTAAATGTGTTCTTAACGTGTGTATGTGTGTGTGAGAGAGAGATGACTGCAACACAGTCCAACTGTTTTTCTCCACTTCTTTACCCAATTCCTTTCCTCAGATCTCCTTTCCTTTCCTCTTTCTCTGCTTTTCTCTCAACTATCATCCTTTTCTTGTTCCTCTGTTCTCTTTCCTTCTCTTTTTATTCCACGTCCCCTCCCTCTTCCTCATCATCAGCACATGCCGTGAACTCCTTCTCAGGTAACAGGCCATATTCATTGAGAAACCCTTCCACATCCGTTGCAAAGAACTCTTCATGGAAGTGTTTGGTAACAGACAGGAAATTACCCAGTAACTCTCCAGCTTTGTACACCAGCAGAGCAGGAAGAACCTGAAAGGATATTAACAAGAATCAAGATTACTTGTAGGCTGTGACACTGGTATTGAAATAGTCAGTACTCAGCATCTTGTAACAATATTTTGTAATTTTTTTGCAATAACAGTGAGATTAAATCAATGCTATTACAATTTCTGTAATACAACTACAACTGCCACCATATGATTTGTTGTTTTTCAGTGTACTTATAATTTAGCTATAGTTAATACATCTGTTAAGATTTGCATTCTGGCGTGATTCAGTATATAGTGGTGACAGTGCCAGATTTACCACTTGATACTGATAATAATCTTGAGGTCCTTCATTTCACTCAGTTTTACTGAATAAAATGACCATTGTTGGTGGCAGATTTATCAGATTCAGCCAGCATTACTGGTGATCTAACAGGGTAGTGGGAAACAAACTCTTTGGCTGAATTTTTAATGTTTCCGGCTGACTTTTTCTAAGAACCTTATAAAAAAGTCTTAAATATACATTTAATGGTTCACTTATACTTCTAATACCGCAGCCCAATGTCACAATGGGGGTTACGTTGATTGAATTAATTACTCTAGTCTAATATTAATAATATACCTCCATCATTTTCTTTTCACAGTTTACTCACCTCAGCAGAGAAGCGCTCAGCAGCGCCTGTCGCCACAGCATCAATACGGCAAAATTTAACACTGGAGTACTCCGAAGCCAGACAGTCCAGACAGGAGTTCAGCTGTTCACAGCCTGACAGAGGTCAAATAATGCAGACATGTACTATTAGCAAACACCACTGTAGAACCATCCTCAGGAATACAAAGATATTTCTGGAGTACGTGTTGGAGCATGCAGGTTGATCAGTGAGGCCATGCTGTGATTGTAACTTGAGTCAATGAGCAAAGACTTAAAAAAACCCTAACCTTTGACACCATGCTGGTAGATGTGGACTACCACGAGGGTCAACCGATGTTCCTTCTCTATGACTTGCAGGAAGTCTTCTCCACTCTCAAGCTCACAGACCGCTTCAAAGGTAGGGCCGAAGCTCAGACGCTCGTGCATTTCCTGCATACACTGTTTTCTGTAGCGTTTCAGGCAACGTTCATCCTCTTCTTGGATCAGTTCATACTCCTGGACACTCATCTGAAGAGGAAGACATATATTTTACTGCCTCATTTTTTTGTAACATTTGAATTTATTCTTTTGTATATTTCTGTCCAAAGCAACGTACAAATGAGGTACAATCCAAGCCACAGTACACTGTTGTTGTGTGTACCATATGTACTTGGTGATTTTGATTCTCTTCTTATGTCTCTACATACTGTTTTGATTTTGTTAGCACATATCAGTGCAATTGTGGTCATATCATCCCCTCATTGACAATAAAATCTGTCAACGGTATGTTTTTTTGTGTGCGAGGATCTGTGAGTATCTCCACCCACTCACCTTTCTGTTGAGTCTCTCCTTGTCGTCCTCTCGTGGACTGGACATTTGTCTGAGCAACTCTCTTTTGCCATTAGGGATAGTCTGATCCACACTGTCCAACTTAAACCTTCGCCAGTCATTAATTACACCTTTTGGACCTGCAGACAAAGAGAAATGCATACAAAAACATTATTGTACTTCACTGAGACATACTGAAATATAACGAACAGTTGACACCACTTTGAAGTTAGTAAGGCCATGAAGTGCACATCAATCAAGGCCTCAATCAAAGTTTTCATAAATACACAACATTGTAGTACATCTGATTTACTGAAGTTACACTATACTGAGTGAGACTAGACTTCCATTTTAGCACTTCATGTCTGTTGCATGTATTTGACTTGTGCATCTGACCGGTATGATTGGCAGGCAACTCCTCTTCTTCCTGTGTCGAGGCAGACATCTTGATGGCAGTCTGCAAACAAAACACACAAACTGGATGACCTGACAGGTCCATACAAAGAGCATCTGAGGTGTGCTAACTCACCACCTCCATTGTAGAGATTTGGAGAAACAAAGAATCTAGCAAAACAAGCTACAGTATATTGGGACAAACTACAGGAGCCAAATAAAATTTCCAAATAAACATGTTTTTTGTATGAATCATTTCAAGCATCTCAGAGTCTAACTGAAGTTTAACACAGAAAGTAACTGCCTGGAGCAGTCATTGTGGCTAACTGTGTAAAGATATATCTGGAAGTGGCGATTGCAAAGTTGGTATGACCCCACAGACACAATAGCCACACTGAAGGGAAATATACCAGGTTGAAACAAACCAGAATCTTTTAATCCTGTAAAGCCTAATGATGGTTTGTCACCAAAATGTTGCTTCATTAGAAACTTTTGCAGGACTTCATCACTTTTTGCTGATCTCATTCTCCTATGCACCTGTACTTCAGGTGTGCAATTGATTTTATACATTTTTCTATCGCAACTGATGGATGTATCTGATAGATAAAATGCACCCAGTAATGCACCCGGCAGAGCACTGTTTTTGGAGTGAAGTGAAAAAAAAATGCTGTTTTAGTGTGAATATAGCCTTAACAGCAATTTTCAACACTTTGACACAATCAGACCTATCTGCAATATGTTGTGTGTGTACATGGGCATGGGTCCACATAGTTGGACACACTGTTGTCACAACCACTTACTGTGTGCCAGGCTGACGCTTACTTATCGGATTATGCTGAGATTAGGGGTCTGACATGCCTAGGACATCTGATTATGTATGTGCGTGCGTGTGATATGACATAATTTGCTAGGTAAGCCTGCCATTCTGTTTACATTATTGTAACCTAAACAATTTCTATTCTGTTGTTTTGATCCTGAAATTTTAAGATGAACCTCTGGTGACAGACTCAATTTCTAGAGAGAAAGGGACAGAATGTTAATTTTTCATTTTACAATTAATCAAATACCAATATAATCACTGATTAAATAGATTATACAGCTATTGAATGTAATTCTGAAATGCCAAATTGCCATATTTGGGTTCCTTCGCACAGACTTCACTTTTTCTTTTGTTAGAGTGACCAAAATGTGTTACGAATGCTTCAATTAAATCATAAATAAACCGGAAGCAAATGTGGTATTGCAGTAAGGTGCCAAGTATGTACCAGTACTCTGAGTATAAAGGAACACACTGTTGAGAAAACTACTTCTTCCATGGACAGACCAGAACAGGACACATTGAAAGCTATTATGCTGATACAGCTGAGCTGTCAATGACAACAGGGTCCCAATTAAGACTACATCAGTCATAGAACTGATCATGCCCATTAGTCTGAGGCAGCTAATTCCTTCATGTTATCAAAGCAAAATGTTTCTTGCATGGTTAGGTTAAATTACCTCAAATGCAATTCAGACAGTAAACTTTAACCTTCAGGTGCAACGGTTTAAAACATGGCATAAAATGTCCTCAATAGCATCTGAGTTGATGCACACTATTAATGTATTTATATTGAGTGTGTCTACAGTTTACACACTACAAGTCTGCACATGAACAAATGCTTAGACTAAAGCAATGATTATGCTTGGGAGTAAACACAGATTTTGGGCAATCAGACAATAATGTAATACTGCAACAAAAAAATATAGACAGAAAATGAGTGAACATGAATTTGTTTCAAAAAAGGGACTACAGCTGTTGAAAAGTGACATATATTTAATTAACATGACCTCTAAGAGAAGAATTTCAGTGCAGAGAAAACTGTCTGTAGCTCCAGAATTCACCTTTTTGTGAAGGAAAAAAACAGCAACAGAAACACAGATGGTAGAATACTAGACATACTGTACAAATGTCCACATGTACCTAAAAACCCAGAAATTCTTACCTTTGTCTTGAATGAGAACTGGTATCTGACAATTTCTCACAGCTTATTTGTTTTTTTCTTCCCAACCTTTGTCTGTTGTATCTGTTTGTAATCTGCTGTCAATCTACGCATTCACTGAGTAGTGTCTCAACATACAGAGAACTGACAGGAGAGAGAACACATGTTTAGAATAGGGTGGGGAGAGAGATGAGGGAATAAGCTTTATCTTCACTGTCATCTTCCATCATCACTGTCACTGTAATATGATATAGTCTAATAAGATTAGGTATCATACCAGGCTTAGTGTTACCGATTGATAACAGTAAAGTAGAGAAAGAGATATCTTTTCTTTCAAATCTGTGCTAAAAATATTGTGGAATTGTAACTGTAATTGGTGTAACTTTTGAGGGCTTACTACTTAGAAGGAAATGAGTGAAATAATTATTCAGTCACCAGGTTTATAATTTGGGATCTTACCTGACATTTCTTCAGCCACCTTCCACAAATTTTCATGAATAATGAATACGTGGACATTTCAATAATTCAACTTTAACATTTCAAGTCCTAGCCAACCACAGCTCCAATACCGTCAAGTTTGTTGACGACATGACCACCACCTGACATGTTGGTACTAGGACAACAACCTGGCTTTTCTTCCTCCACAAGCTGAGGAGGCTCAAGATGGATTCCAGGATACTCTGCAGCTTCAACAGATTTAGAATTGAGAGTATCCTGACCGGCTTCATCACTACCTGGTATGGCAGTTGCACTGCCCAGAACCACCCAAGCCACAAATTATTCTGCCTGCTCCCGACAATACTGCAGCAGCCAGTCCTGCACCCTTAGGCTCAGGGACAGCTCCATTGTCTCAGCTGTCTGTACGACCCTTTCTGTATCGGCAGCGATCGGCTAAGCTTCCCCCATTGCCTGTTCTCTCCCCCATCCTCCTCACACAGTGGACCATGTTGGGTCTGCAACCAGATAGCGCTCCACACCTGCCAGTCTCACCTCATCCACAGACACACCATCCCCCTCATCTTTGTTTATCACTCATGCAGTTGGAGCCTTACAACCTGTTCCATTCAGTGCCATCTCCACTGACTTCTGCTTCACCACAGCTACCTGTTACTGTCTCAGTGCCTCCCCCCATGCAAGCATGAGTTCATATAATAATTTTTTTAGTTCAACTGATGCCAGCTTGTTAAACAACTTTAACCAAAACTTAAAAACAAAAATTTACAAAAGAAGCTGAGCATTTTCTTACATATTGGATCAGGAGTGTAAAACAAGTAGTTGCATTGGCCGGGAATCGAACCCGGGCCTCCCGCGTGGCAGGCGAGAATTCTACCACTGAACCACCAATGCTCACACTTCCTACAGGGAACACAAGCATTTTCCAACATACACTCCTGAGCCTAGCAATAGCCAGAGCAATAGTTTTTTTTTCCAAGACAACACATAATTCAACAAAATTCAACGTACTTCAAAAATAAACACATAAAAATTCAATTTAAAAAAAAACTGACCCTATCAGCAAATTCTGCAAAAATTAAACAACAACAAGTAAACAAAATCAGGCAAGCAACGTGCTTCTGAAGCGCTCGCAGTGGAATAAGGTCTTGTTAAATCTTGGCAAGGAAACAAGAAAACATCTCCCCGTCGGGGAATCGAACCCCGGTCTCCCGCGTGACAGGCGGGGATACTCACCACTATACTAACGAGGAGTGGAGGCATGTATGACCAGCACTCCTTATAGCACCCAGAGCACATTTTGGTTTTAGTGGAAAAACACAAATGTGGGTATGGAGAAAAATGATGACACAGGTGTGTTTACAGAATATGCTTATCTTAATATGATTATCTCTTTTTTCTGTTTGTTGGGGGAATAATAAAGGATCTCCCCGTCGGGGAATCGAACCCCGGTCTCCCGCGTGACAGGCGGGGATACTTACCACTATACTAACGAGGAGTGACTGCTTTTTAGATCAACAGTCTTTATGAATGTACATTCACAGTAACCCTTGCACATTAAATTCCTTCGTAAGAGACTGAAATGCTGCTTCCAGATTAGTTTGCATAAGGCTAGACATGTACAAAATTTGCTGCATTGGCCGGGAATCGAACCCGGGCCTCCCGCGTGGCAGGCGAGAATTCTACCACTGAACCACCAATGCTTACATAACTTTTTGTGACTGGAAGCGGTCCAGTCCATCCTATCCAGACCATATGCCTATGTGCAGTTCATAACTATGTGTCTGATGTGGTAGTATTCAGTTCTAAGTGACTGGTAAGGAGTCTCAGGTATTTATCCTCTTGCAGGATCATACCTCCTGCGTCATGCAAGTCATTAGAGTTACATGAGTCAGGGTGTTTCTGGCTCAATTGGTGTTGATGGGTGATAATAGTTGGGTCGTGAACCCGCCCACCCGTCATGTGACGCAATAGGGTCAAGTGAGTCCTGGTGTGAATGGTTGTTGTGCTGTCTGGGGAGAGATCTCAGGACTGCATCGTAGGTGGCTGATAAGTGGTGTCTTAGTCCACCTCCTCTGTTTAGTGATGGTCTTTCCAGTTTGACATGGATGGCTTTTTTCACTCCTCTTTCAAACCATTGGTCTTCTTTGCCCAAAATATGTACATTATGGTCCTAAAAAGAATGTCCCTTGACCACATTTTCAGATGAGCTTGTTCAAATATTTCTCTAAGAACAGAAAGACAGCTGATGAAGATGACGCTGGTTAATAGTGATGTGTCGGTCGCAAACGACATGGCTCTTAGAGCCGCTCTTTGAAGTGAACGATTGGAGCCGGCTCCTGCCTGGGAGCCGGAGTGAGAGCCGCTCAGTCAAGTTCTTTCTTTTTTGCTTCTGTGTCTTCCCGTCATCTTCTTTTTTGCTGTCTTGGCCGTATATGCTGTTGTTGGCAGCAGCGGTATGAGCAGTTTCTCCTTTGTGGGTGGCTGTTGCTCTGCCATAGCTTTCACTAGCCTACTGACGCCGCTCACAGAGCTGCTCGACTCAGCGGCAGCATGAGTGGAGGGAGGGGGTGGTTCGTAGCGTGTGTGTGAGTAGTGATTGACAGATGTCAGACACTCCCTCAGACACTCTTCTGGCTCTGATTGGTTGTTTTGTGTCAGGTGCAGTGGATTCTTGCAAATCATAGTAGGAGCAGTAGGTGGGACCAATGGAGCCATGTTTTGCTCGCAGATTACATGTTTCATGTACTGCTGTCTGGGCATAGAGACAGTTTTACCAAATATGACAAAAAAAATTACTTTTATACAATTTACCAACTGCACCTTTAAACGACTAAGACTAAAACTAAATTTAAAATGATTTTCAGTAAGCGACTAACACTGAAACAACATTTTAAATTCTTGCATATCGTGCAACAGTACAAAACCCTGTCCTTAATTATCCATACTTTGCCACATGCAATTTTCAATTGCAAATGTTGCAAAATAGAAAAACAGTCTCGTCCCTGGGTGGGCTTGAACCACCAACCTTTCGGTTAACAGCCGAACGCGCTAACCGATTGCGCCACAGAGACATCTGCATTCCGAGGCAAAACATCTGTGTGCTTGTGTAAGACCAATCCATGACACACAGCTTGTGGTCTCGGATCAGAGAAAACTGCTGTCACGGTTTTTTTTTCTGGTATTTACCCTATCATAATAATGGGACCCTCAACTCTGTTGCGAAGAGAAGTTCAAAAAAAAAAAAAGTAAAAAGAGTTCGTCCCTGGGTGGGCTCGAACCACCAACCTTTCGGTTAACAGCCGAACGCGCTAACCGATTGCGCCACAGAGACTTCAATTCTCCTTTTCTGTGTGACTTTTTTTTTGCATGTAGTCCCGTGACCGTGACAAATGGGGTTCAGAATATTGTACAACCAGGCCAGAAACACCCTTAGTAAGGAGATTAGATAGAAATGAGAGCTACAAGGAAAACAGGTTTACAACCAACACCAGCATGACTAAACATGGATGGGTGAGAAGAAGTACTGCATATTTTGATGGCTAACTGTGGCCCGGCTAGCTCAGTCGGTAGAGCATGAGACTCTTAATCTCAGGGTCGTGGGTTCGAGCCCCACGTTGGGCGCTAAACATTTTTTTTCCTTCTTGAGGAAGGATACAATGCTTATTTTAAGCTTAACAGTAATACGCTACATATGAGATCTGTTGCACTAAAACAAGACGGTAGAAAATGTTTCCGCCCGGTTTCGAACCGAGGACCTTTCGCGTGTTAGGCGAACGTGATAACCACTACACTACGGAAACTCTCTCTCTACATCAACCGTGGTCCGTAGCTTGTAGTCCATCCCCAGATTCACAAACACGGGGACTGGTTTGGCAAACTCCCACACTCCCTCCAGCACCCTAGCAAGGGTATAGAGCTGGTCCACGCTTCTACTGCCAGGGCGAAAACTGCACTGTAAACAGTGTGAGCAAGTTGCTGCCCCTAGTGTCCAACAGCGGGTTCGGGGGTTAATGCCCCAACTAGCCCAAGCAACCTTGTGGTCACAGCTTGCGACAGCCGCCTCAACAATGGCGGGAGTGGAACAAGGCCCATTCAGACTCAATGTCCCCTACCACCGCCAGAATGGCTTCGCCCCGCCTTATCTCTTTCACATGGTTAAGAATTTTAATATGTCCCTGCTAGGTCACTTAGATCCTCTGACTTAAACCTCTTGATTGTTCCTGAGGCCAGAACTGAAAGGTATAGAGAGGCAACCTTTGTTAATCATCCCCCAAAACTCTGGAATAGAGTTCTAAGAGGTTCTTAGGGGTTCTAAATCTATTATCACCTTTAAATGAAATCTTAAGACACACTGTAGTCTCCTGAAATGTCTTTTCTTTTGATTTAACCACTGTTTTATAAAATAAAAAATGCATTCGATAAAGCATTTGATAATGCGAAGCAAGGCTGGTTGCATGAACAAAGGCACTCGCTCTCTGGTAACCTAGCAACACAGGGAGTAATCACTGATCAGTGGGAGTGACACGCTAACACGCCAATCATGTAACAGTATCAATTTCGATTGCACCATCTCATTGTCTCATGTTTGATTCTTCTCGAGGAGTGAGATGAGAAATAGAAAGTGAGTGCTGCAGCGAGCGCAGAAATTGTCATTAAAACAGGGAAAGTCAGCTCGCCAGTATGGCAGTTTTTTGGATTTTATAAGTCGGACTGTAGTCAGATCAGTGTGGTCTGCAAAGTGTGCAAGACCGTCGTCCCCACCAAAACCGGTAATACCACAAACTTGTTTTACCACCTTAGCCGCACTCACCCTTTGGAGCACAGCCGTATTCGCCAACGTCCAACAACATCTGCAACCGCAGCACCACTGCACAAGCAGCAGACCACCATAGAGAGGCACTCTGCTTCAGTGCCTTAAGACAAATCATCTAAAAGGTACAAAGACATAACGGAGGCAGTGGCATATCATATAGCTAAAAACATGCTTCCGCGTAGCACTGTGGGGAAGCCAGGTTATAAAAATCTCTTACACATGCTTGACCCACGCTATGTTATACCTGGCTGAAAGTACTTTTCCAAGATTGCCATTTGTTTTTTATGTTACAGATATAAAGTCTACCTCAGTTTTAGTTTAATTTCTCCTATGTTTACAAAACACTGCACATATTTTAAAACACTTTATTCACCAGAAGAGTAATCAGTTTGTGAACTTTCTATCACTAAACTTGCAATAAAAATATAATTGAATAGTTCATGTATGTTTAGAGTAAGAAGAGTCACTAAAGTTATTCATATGTCTAGGCTGATTTTATAGTTCAATCAATGCTACTGTACTGTCATGTTTGTTTTTTTGTATGTTACAGATGTCAAGTTTACCTCAGTTTCTGCTATGTTTACAAAGCACTGCACATATTTGAAAACATTTTATTCATCAGAAGGTGAATTGTCTTGTGAACTTCCTGGCACTAAACCTGTGGAAAAAAAGTTCACAGGTTTCTCTATGTTTACATTTTTACACTTGCACTATTTTGTTTTGTCCTGGATTGTGGACTACCTGACTGGCAGACCACAGTACGTGTGCCTGCAACACTGTGTCAGACAGAGTGGTCAACGACACTGGGGCCCCGCAGGGGGACTGTCCTCTCTCCCTTCCTCTTCACCCTCTACACCACGGACTTCAACTATTGCACAGAGACCTGCCACCTTCAGAAGTTTTCTGATGACTCTGCGATAGTTGGATGTATCAGTAAGGGTGATGAGGATGAGTACAGAGCTACTGTGGACAACTCTGTCACATGGTGTGAGCAAAACCATCTGCAACTAAACGTGGCAAAGACCAATTAACTGGTAGTGGGCCTGAGGAGAACTAAGGCACCAGTGAGCCCTGTTTCCATCCAGGGGGTCAGTGTGGACATTGTGGAGGACTACAAGTACCTGGAGGTACATATTGGCAATAAACTGGACTGGGCATCTGCCAGACTATACTCAGGATTTTCTATGAGTCTGTGGTTGCTAGTGCTATTCTCTATGCTGTTGCGTGCTGGGGCAGCAGGCTGAGCATAGCGGATGCCAACAGACTCAACAAACTGATCTGCAAGGCCAGAGACGTTGTGGGTATGGAGTATGACTCTCTGATGGTGGTGTCAGAGAGGAGGATGCTGACTAAGCTACGGACTATCTTGGACAACATCTCAGACGCACTTCATGATGTGCTGGTCGGGCACAAGAGTACTTTCAGTGAGAGACTCTTCCCACCAAAATGCAAGACTGAACGCCAACTCCTCCCTCTGAATGAATATATATATGTATATGTAT
>JBBMOE010000098.1:155904-193440 GCA_037975065.1 Chaetodon trifasciatus | reverse complement strand
GCGATCTAAAGAAATTCAAGAACAAATGAGAAACAAAGTAATTGAAATCTATCAGTCTGGAAAGGGTTACAAAGCCATTTCTAAGGCTTTAGGACTCCAGTGAACCACGGTCAGAACCATTATCCACAAATGGAGAAAACTGGGAACAGTGGTGAACCTTCCCAGGAGTGGTCAGCCTACCAAAATTACTCCAAGAGCGCAACGACGACTCATCCAGGAGGTCACAAAAGAACCCAGAACAACATCTAAAGAACTGCAGGCCTCACTTGCCTCTGTTAAGGTCAGTGTTCATGATTCAACAATAAGAAAGAGACTGGGCAAAAATGGCATCCATGGGAGACTTCCAAGGCGAAAACCACTACTGACCCAAAAGAACACAAAGTCTCATCTCACATTTGACAAGAAACATCTTGATGATCCCCAAGACTTTTGGAAAAATATTCTGTGGACTGACGAGACAAAAGTTTAAATTTTTGGAAGGTGTGCGTCCCGTTACATCTGGCGTAAAAAGAACACAGCATTTGATAAAAAGAACATCATACCAACAGTCAAACATGGTGGTGGTAGTGTGATGGTCTGGGGCTGCTTTGCTGCTTCAGGACCTGGACGACTTGCTGTGATTGATGGAGCCATGAATTCTGCTCTCTACCAGAAAATCTTGAAGGAGAACGTTCGGCTATCAGTTAGTGACCTCAAGCTCAAACGCACTTGGGTTATGCAACAGGACAACAACCCAAAACACACCAGCAAGTCCACCTCTGAATGGCTTAAAAAAAAACAAACTTAAGGTTTTGGAGTGGCTCAGTCAAAGTCTGGACTTAAATCCAATTGAAATGCTGTGGTGTGACCTTAAACGGGCAGTTCATGCCTGAAAACCGTCCAATGTGGCTGAGTTAAAAAATTCTGTGAAGAAGAGCAGGCCAAAATTCATCCACAGCGATGCGAAAGACTCATTGCCAGTTATCGCAAACGCTTGATTGCAGTTATTGCTGCTGCGGGTGGCACAACCATTTATTAGGTTCAGGGGGCAATTACTTTTTCACATAGGGTCATGTAAGTTTGGATAGCTTTTTTTCCTTAACAAATAAAATCATTATTTAAAAACTGCATTTTGTATTTACTCAGGTTATGTTTGTCTAATATTAAAATTTGTGTGATGATCTGACACATTTAAGTGTGACAAATATGCAAAAAAATAAGAAATCTAGAAAGGGGCAAATACTTTTTCACAGCACTGTATGTATATATATACACACACACACACACACACACACACACACACAGGTGCTGGTCATAAAATTAGAATATCATGGAAAAGTTGATTTAATTCAGTAATTCCATTCAAAAAGTGAAACTTGTATATTATATTCATTCATTACACACAGACTGATATATTTCAAATGTTTAGTTCTTTAATTTTGATGATTTTAAACTAACAACTAATGAAAATCCGAATTTCAGTATCTCAGAAAACTAGAATATCACTTAAGACTGATACAAAAAAGGATTTCTAAAAATGTTGTCCAACTGAAAAGTATAAACATGAAAAGTATGAGCATGTACAGCACTCAATACTTAGTTGGGGCTCCTTTTGCCTTAATTACTGCAGCAATGCGGCGTTGCATGGAGTCGATCAGGCTTTGGCACTGCTCAGGTGTTATGAGAGCCCAGGTTGCTTTGATGGCGGCCTTCAGCTCTTCTGCGTTGTTGAGTCTGGCATCTCGCATCTTCCTCTTCACAATACCCCATAGATTTTCTATGGGGTTAAGGTCAGGGGAGTTTGCTGGCCAATCAAGAACAGGGATACCATGGTCCTTAAACCAGGTACTGGTAGCTTTGGCACTGTGAGCAGGTGCCAAGTCCTGTTGAAAAATGAAATCTGCATCTCCATAAAGTTGGTCAGCAGCAGGAAGCATGAAGTGCTCCAAAACTTCCTGATAGACAGCTGCATTGACCTTGGACCTAAGGAAACACAGTGGACCAACACCAGCAGATGACATGGCATCCCAAACCATCACTGACTGTGGAAACTTGACACTCGACCTCAGGCAATGTGGATTCTGTGCCTCTCCTCTCTTCCTCCAGACTCTGGGACCTTGATTACCAAAGGACATGCAAAATTTACTTTCATCCGAGAACATGACTTTGGACCACTCAGCAGCAGTCCAGTCCTTTTTGTCTTTAGCCCAGGTGAGACGCTTCTGACGCTGTCTCTTGTTCAAGAGTGGCTTGACACAAGGAATGCGACAGCTGAAACCCATGTCTTGCATACGTCTGTGAGTGGTGGTTCTTGAAGCACTGACTCCAGCTGCAGTCCACTCTTTGTGAATCTCCCCCGCAGTTTTGAATGGGTTTTGTGTCACTATCCTCTCCAGGGTGCGGTTATCCCTATTGCTTGTACACTTTTTTCTACCACATCTTTTCCTTCCCTTTGCCTTTCTACTAATGTGCTTGGACACAGAGCTCTGTGAACATCCAGCCTCTTTAGCAATGACCTTTTGGGACTTGCCCTCCTTGTGCAAGGTGTCAATGATCGTCTTTTGGACAACTGTCAGGTCAGCAGTCTTCCCCATGATTGTGTAGCTTACAGAACTAGACTGAGAGACCATTTTAAGGCCTTTGCAGGTGTTTGGAGTTAATTAGCTGAATAGAGTGTGGCACCAGATATCTTCAATATTGACCTTTTCCACAATATTCTAATTTTCTGAGATACTCAATTGGGGGTTTTCATTAGTTGTCAGGTATAATCATCAATATTAAAAGAAGTAAATACTTGAAATATGTCGGTCTGTGTGAAATGAATGTATACATTATACAAGTTTCACTTTTTGAATGGAATTACTGAAAAAAAACAACTTTTCCATGATATTCTAATTTTATGACCAGCACCTGTATATATATATTCTCTTTTAAGTGCACAACATGTTTATCTCTTCTTTCTCAAGCAAAAACACATCAGCATGTTTCCGCCCGGTTTCGAACCGGGGACCTTTCGCGTGTTAGGCGAACGTGATAACCACTACACTACGGAAACTCTGCAACTGCCCTGAACAGGAGTTAATAAAAAGTTAACAGATTCCCGTGTACCTGCTGTCATACATCAGTCAGATCACTGTGACCAAAACATGGCTATCCTTTGACACGATTTGCAGTAACACATCTGTTACTGTAGCTGTAACTGAGATGTAAAAAAACTGATAATGGCACCCACTGACATCTATTAAGACATTTTCATTCAGTGCACAGCAGGCGTTGGTGGTATAGTGGTGAGCATAGCTGCCTTCCAAGCAGTTGACCCGGGTTCGATTCCCGGCCAACGCATAACATTTTCTGTTCACTTTTTGGAACTCAAACTGAACCGCAAACTTTCATTTTTAAAGTAAACGTTACTGCAGCAATATCTGAAGCTAAACTGAGACTTTCACAGTTGAATGTCACACCGACTTAGAATAACGGAATGACTGAGTAAAAATAGTTCATAGATATAACACATGGTATGTGCCAACACATACATGTACAAACCACTGTACCACAAAGTACACTAAGTATGCTAAGTACATTCTATACCGTAAGTACTAGTGACAGTGAAGTACCGTGGAATACCGACAATAGCAATGATAGCAGGAAACAGGGAACAGACTCTGTGTGATAATCTAACTAAATTATGATAACTCCAAGTAATTTTTTAGTCTTTACTGGAGCTTATCAAAATTATGGTAAACATTCTAAAACATGTCGCCGATTAGCTACGATGGCGCATTAACATATTAGCTGAGTTATACTAGGCTCCGCGTCCGCAGTGTATTTCGTAATCATGGGCTAGCTAGCGTCAAGTAAGCTAACATTACCTGCGTTTTCTTTATTCCCAAATTCGGCAGATGTCCCAAACTCAATCAAACTTGCAAAAATAGTTCTTAACACACCTTACTGCGAATTCATCCTATACGGCACCGTCTAAAGCCAGTTTAGACCACGTTTATTCACTTCCAGGTAGGCTTCAGTCGATTTTCTCGACACGCACTTAACGCTAGCTAACGCAGCTCGTGCGCTTCCAGCATCCTCCTCACCGACACATGACTTGAGGTGCGTTCATGTACTGGCGGTGTTACATCATTACAATGAAATAGGGATATTACAACCAGGTATGACTTAAATCAGCCAATGTTTGTCGTCCCTCGGTTTTTTCATGAAAGTGAAGGTAAGGTATAAATTCACCTGTACTCTGTTCTAGGTATATCCTCCCACTTTGTCAATTTTATAAATTAGAAATTTTGTAATTTTATATTGATTACAAAAAACAGTCAACATTTTATAAAATAAAAATGAATATCCTTTTGTTGGAAACACGATTTCCACATTTTAGGAAACAATTTTAAAGTAGAAAAGCACAAATAAGTAAATAATTGTGGTAGTAATATTTTTTGATGTTGAAAAATCTTAGAATTTCAGGTTGAAAGACAGCTTGTTAACTTAAAGAGAAGGAAGACTTTTACATTTTTCATGGAGGAATTTAACTGGATCATTTTAACTGGCATTTTTGGATTTTGTATACGCCTACAGTTTAGAGTGCGACACGGTAAAAACACATGGTGGCGCAATTAGTCCACGTGTTCTCGAATACGTTTTCAACTTTGGAACCCCCTACAATGCCACGAAGAAAAAAAAACTATATCGTGCGCACGAGATACTGAAACGTGCGCACGAAATACTAAATTAAGCGCACCAGATACTAAAACGTGCGCACGAAATACTAAATTAAGCGCACCAGATACTAAAACGTGCGCTCGAGATACAATTATTTCACACGCTTTGACCTGTCCGTGCATACGGCTCTCCGTAGTGACCACTTCAGATGTTCACAGTCACACTCACAATACAGTGGAGAGAAGAACTCAGCTAATTAACTTTTATTTTCATCTCGGAATGCCATATAATGACATTCTTGTTGCTCTTGCCCTGAGACATGGGATGTGTTGCCGCCTGTCTGTATAATGAACGAGTTAATTAAATCGAGTGCACTATTTAGCTTAAACGTGCGTACGTTTTAGCATCTTATGCGCACGTTTTAGTATCTTGTGCTAACGATATGGATTTTTTTTTTTCTTCGTGGTACTTTAGGGGCTCCGTAGAACCAAGGAATTTCCACCCTCTTTTTCCTCATGTTTAAAATGAGTGGGAATAAACTTAAATTAACACTGGGAAGGAGCTGGAGAGAGTAACTGAGGTTAAATTTAATATGTTAAATACTTCGACATAGGTTATTAGTGAATTGCAACTATTGTAAGCTTCCATTGTTAAGATACAAATAATCTCCCTCTTATCAAGTAATTATATTCTGTAAGTAAGACCATAAAGCCTTTTATGTTAACTGCCAATGTAGTACAATTATTCCACCTATTTTCAGTGCATATCAAATTGTTTCAAATATTTGTATTTTAAATTGTGTTAATTAATTTTTCAGAAATATATTATGGTGACCTGTCTAATTTTCTTGTCTCAGGATACTGCAACTCATTTCTAGAAACATTCTTTAAACAAGTGGATTTAAATTAAAAACAGGTACTGCTGGAAGGGTTGTGCATAGTGAGTACTTTTGCTTTTGACATTAAAGTATATTTTAGCAATAACACTTATGTACTTTATTTTTTGAGTTACCGTATTGTTTATATATATATATATATACACACACACACACACACACACACACACACACACACACACACACACATATATTTTTTTTTTTTCTAAAATGATGCTGTAGGATTGGGCAGAGAGTTGACAGGTGAGATGAATATGTATTTTTGTATTCTAATGTAATTATTGCTTAAGCAGGCTGCCATGTTAATAGCTAACAGCGGGAATTTTATAGGACCCCCACTTATTTACCACGTGCAATAAAAACTCCAATTATCACGTGACACAGGAAGGTTATGGTTGCCAGGGAAACGAACTCTTCATCAAACAGTGTCCGGGTTTGCAGCAGTAAGCGATAGAGCTCGAGCAATCGAGGAGATATTTGACGTGGTTTCATCTGTGGTGAGTACGAGCCGCTCACGGTCTGAGGAATATGAACCCCAGTGAAACAGAGTCAGGTTATAAAGAAAAAAGCGGAGACGCGGGAATGATAGATAGTGGCGTTGGTCGTAGTATCTGCCTGTAGCCGCTAATGTCACAGTATGCTCAACAAAATGTGCCGAGAATTCCGTTTAAAATCTTCAAACTAAACCACTTTTCTTGCTTACAACGTAAGCTAGCATGATGTAGTTTTTCGGTCAGGGAGAGGAAATAAAAAAAGAATGAAAATCAAAAATAAATTAAGAATGCTCCTCAAGGATATACTCTCACCATTGATTGATTTGATCAGTCTGCTTTTATTTTAAAGGCAGAGTCCCCTTACTTCCGGCCGTTTACTGGCTAACTTTACAGTGCAGCAGCGCACTAGCATCCTCTTAAATTAAAATTGCCTGAATACTCGTGTTTTGAATGTCCCAACCAGTTTTAGCCGTTATCACTTATGAAAAGCAGCCATCGTTGTCTGTAAATAGTACATACTGTATGTAGATAATGACGCTAAATGAGAATAGACCTGACGTCCTAATGTAAAGGCTGTATTTGGTTCAGAGAACAGATAAGCTTTGTATAAATGCACACACACGTTGAAGGAGTGCTTGGTATTAGACTGAATTAGATAAAGCTAACTCCTGTTACGCATTCCCTCACAGATTGCCATGCACGGTATCAGGGACGAGATGATGCCGTTCCCATCACCCATCAGCAGAGACAGGGTCATCTGGGAATTTCCAAAGGTACATCATGTTTTTGTTTTGCTTCAGTTTAATGCAGGTCCGGGAAAAGCCGTGTTTTACAGTGACATCACTCTAATTAGAACACTAGGATCGCCAGTTACATTTAGTGGAAACACCTTACTTCCTCTTAACTTTCTCAGATAGTTAAACTGATGTCAGATCACAGCTCTCTGCCTGCAATCAGCTCGCCAATCAGAAATCCCATTAACATGTCCTTCTGTCCTCTCAATCTTCTCCAAAAATGCATTCAGGCCCTTTATTTTGGCAGGATTCTATGATGTTAATTATGTTTAATACCTTTAACTTCCAAATATCTGGCATTGCCAAGATTTAATAACTCAGATTCTTTTGAATAGAGTTGAATATATTATTATACTGTCAATTATAGCAGCGGCTGTGGCTTAGGAGTTAGAGCGGTTGTCCACCGATCAGGAAGTTGGTGGTTCAATCCCTGGCCTCGGCAGTCCATATGCTGAAGTATCCTTGGGCAAAAAACTGCCCCTGATGCTGTGCTGTCAGTATGTGAATTCATATGTATGTTGCTTTGGATAAAAGTGTCTGCCAAATGACTAGTTGTGATTGTAAATTCTGTTTTAGCTTCTTGTTTTTCCTTAAACATGTTAGCATTTAGCTCAAAGCACCACTGTGCCTAAGCACAGCCTCACAGAGCTTCCAGCATGTCTGTTGACTTAGTCTTGTTACCGCAGTTAGTGTTTGTAATATATGGTCCTGTTATTTTCAGAGCTACACACCTGAGGCCTCTCTACAGCTCAAGAAAGACTGGGACATTCAGGCTAAAGCAGCCTGTAAAGACAGAGCTGCCAGGCATCAGCCGTGAGTCTCCTAGTTTTGGGTCGATGGATCTGCTTTGCTTGATCACATGAATATATTTATATCTCACTGATATAGAAAAACAAAAAAAAAAACTCTTGTCTTCTTTAAAGGTGGGACCGACAGAAAATGTCGAAAGTGGTGGTTGTTGGAGACCTTAATGTGGGGAAGACCTGCCTCATCAATAGGTACTTTATCAATAAGTAACCAATTAAGACACAACGTGGTTAGAACTTAGATCACAATATCAAAACCAGACCCATTTTATTGTGTGCATATGTTCTTAAAGGTCAGTGGTAAAGTGAACCTGGTTGCATAGGTCTGTGGGTGGTGGCCAGGCCCTTAAATATTTAATGTATTATGCAGTTATTTGCAAGCAAAGGGCAAAGATTAGAAAAAAATCTGACTGATTTTACATTTTTATCTTGTCTACACTGTATGAACACAGCTCTCTGTTGGGACTGACTTATTGCACTTATATGAAGCTAAGAAGTTTCTTAAAAAAAAAAAAAAAAAGAAAGAAAGAATGAAAGAAAGAAAAAAGAAGCAGAATTCCAAACAGATCTGGTACTACTAGTGAGTCTTACCTTTGAATCCCACAAACAAAAAAGAATATTATGCTGTTTTCAGGTTTTGTAAAGATGTATTTGAAAGAGATTACAAGGCCACCATCGGTGTGGACTTCGAGATTGAGAGGTTTGAGATATCTGGAGTACCTTTCTCCTTTCAGATGTGAGTAGTCTGATCTTAAATAAGTTATCCTGTATACATATACTTTAACTTTACAGTACCTTGTGTTTTTGTCATTCATGCTGTCTTTTTTTAATAGCTGGGATACTGCTGGGCAGGAAAAATTCAAGTGCATTGCTTATGCATACTACAGAGGTGCACAGGGTAAGAGGTTGTTATGACAATAACTTTAAAAATACGGTTGTCTGTCAAATGCTAAGTGAGACCATTTTACATTTTATTTGGCCTAAACTAATAATGCTGAATCTGCCTGTTTGTCTTTTCCAGTCATTATCACAGTCTTTGACATGGCAGACATTAAGTCCCTAGATAATACACGGTAGGTCAAATCTATACTCCATACACATATGAAATAGACAGATAGAGAGATTACTGTGCTGTAGTGATCTAGCTAGTTAAAGTAAAGATACAACAAAAAATATAAGGAAGATTTATCTCATACTGCTTTATCTCCCAGAAAGCTCTTTATATGTGTGGACATAATATATAGTATCTCTCTATTAACTCTGATTTTTCTAGCATTATAATAAGATCTAATTGGCATTCATTTCACTTTATTCATATTTGAATTGCTGAACAAAATGCAGATGTGCGTGATGATTCAGAGATCTGGTACCAGGCTAACAGTCTCAGCAGATAGCCAAGACATATTTGAGCTGTTGGTCTTGATCACTGTCTACAACCACTGATATCACAATGACATGTTTGTTTGTCTATATATATATATATATATACTGTATATAGCAAAATTCTGATATTCTAAAATCAACTACAAGAACGTGTTGAACTGTAAGATACTGTAACAATCTTTTGTTGTTTGTTTTCATAGCCAATGGCTGGAGGAAGCCATGAGAGAAAATGAGCCTGACTCCTGCTTAATCTTTTTGGTTGGCACTAAGAGTGACCTGCTGGTGACTATATTTTATATTATATTAATATTTTGCAGATTTGCACATTCTCCTTTTTCTTTTTGTAACCACCTGTTTTCTTTGTAAGCCCTTAGAAGAAAGACAAAGGACAGAAAAAGATGCCATCAGGATAGCAACCGAAATCAATGCAGAGTTCTGGGCTGTTTCTGCTAAAACAGGTAAGGCCAAGAGCTCACGGTTGTCAATGCTGTATGGTACATTAAGATAACATAAATACAAAGATTCTGGGCAATGCAGAAAGCCACTACAAGAAACTAATATTTTTTCTTATTTTCAGGGGAGAATGTGCAGGGATTTTTCTTCAGGGTGGCAGCTTTGGCCTTTGAGAAGTGCATATTGAAGGACATGGAGAATGGAGTCCCTGCCAGCATCGGACGTGGAGACAGTATCAGTACGTAATGGCTCAACCCGTAACAAGCGGAAATGTTGATAATGGAAGCCTTGAGGGTACATAAATACAGAAAATATTTGCCTTGACAGAATCGGATCGGGCCAACCTGGAGGAGGCCGCACCCCAAGACATGAAGAGAAGCTGCTGCTGATGGAAAGAGGAACTCTCACAGTGAGCTGTCAAGGAGAGTGGAACCAGACAGAAGCCCCATTGTGAGCCTCAGCTGCAGAGATTTAAGTGACTGACCATGTTCCACTAGACTGAAGTGTGCCTTAGGACATGTTCCATCATGTTTCTTGAGTCATCCGAACTGCCATGTATTCTGACTTTTGCAAAGGGTCGACCAGTATGTGTTCCTGAAAGCCCGCTGTTTTTAGATTGAACCCACATATAATGGATTGTTTTCCTGATAAAAAAAAATCTTGTGAATTTGATCAATTTTATGGGCTTAAAGTCCAGAAATTTGCAAATTGTCAGTGTTTCATCCAGAATATGTTTTTAGAATTCGCAAAACATTTAAGGACAAAATACTACACAATGACAGCAACAAATCTGATCAGTTTGTCTCATTGCAATCAATTCAGTTTAGCTTCTCATGTAGTTTTAGTCAATTCTGCAATATATGTAAAACAGTGACTCCATTATATCCCTCATTTCAGAGGTGGACTGGTGCCCAGACTCATTTGAAACAGGCCAGTATTGGCCCTGGTGAGACTCTTGTATGGAAGCTTTAGGTATTCTTTGCTCCTGTCATGGTGTTTGTTTCTTAATACAGTATTGTTGTGGAATATGTCTCACCCATTAATGTGGGCTCTGTACACATAAAAGGTTAATGAAAGTTTAAAGGCTGGAGATTGAGAGCAAGGAAACCAAATATTTATGTTTACTTTGTAGTAATAAAGGTGTAAATTACCATCAACTCTATGTATATAATGGTCACAACATTATAATGTAAGTTCTTAAAGTAATATCTTGATTCAGTGGAGCAATGACTGATGACTGCATTTGTGCATTTATGAGACCAGTATTGTCAAAGCCTATTATTATTCAATAAAATCATTTATCAGCTGTCTGAACTGTTCTGTCATGATACTATTCAAGATTATGAGGTATGGCTTTACAAGACTATTTACAAGCTACAGTCAAAATAGATAATATGTCCTGTAATGATGTGGACTTTCTAATCTACTGAGCAACACTGAACGTCTATGAAGGTTTGCCTTTACTTGATGTGGTGGTCCAGATATCCAAACAAAAATAATGGAAATATAAGTTTGCATCACATCACGGTGTCTTTGCTTTCAACTGGATTTGTTGAATTTGTAGTTACAGATACTGGGTTATACAGGGTAGGAATAAAAATTATAATCTTCCAACAGAAGATTATAATTTTTATTATAATCTTCCAACAGAAACGAAGAGAGAGATTAGCGGAGTGACACCTCTTGTTTCCGCGATACTCTCTGAACGGCTGCGAACGAATCAAAACACACATTCTCATGTTTTGGAGGAAGTACGACCAGTGTGAGCTAGTTAGCTAGCAAACTGCCTTCTATATCCACCCTTTAAACAGTGCTTCTGACTTATCTCAACTACATCGATATGCATTCATTGCAAGTAGTAATTGTAGCGTTGGAACTAGTGTTTCTTGACTCAGTTCACTCGCTGTAGAGTCGTCTCAAATTAGCCACATGCTAGGCTAGCATATGTCAACAGCCCACAGCAGTTTGAGCTGCTAGGAGTACGAGCTAAGAGGGACTGCTCAGGTACCCTTATATTTATTCTGTTACTGTATGTGTTCACTTCTTCAAACCGATATACCACAATGTCTACTGAATTCTTAAAAATAAGTTATCATAATAAATGTAAACGTTTTCCACTAATTGTAGGTGTGTGATAGAGAGGACGTTGTTGAGTTAGGGTAACGTTGCTCTGTTGAAAAGCCCCGGCTGGCAGCTCATCGTGGGCCAGCAGGAAACTTCAGTGTATTAGTTTCAACAACGTCATTTCAGCCAAAACACATTTTTGCCTCGCTCTTCAGTTTCTGCATAGACCTTAACGTCACCTGCACCACTGTGTAGAAGACTGAGACTGAGTTTAAGAATGGCTATGTACCAAGGCTCATGGGTTCATTTGCTTATTGAACAACTTTGAGAAGCTGCGATTAACTAATGAGTTTATTCTCCAGCTGGTTCATCATGAAGACCAATAAGTCATACAAGCTTGTGCTGCACAAGAAAGGCTTTGGTGGAAGTGGTGAGTACTTGCAATTCATGCAGCCTAAATTGAGTTTTGATTTCAATCAGGTTGTTTTTCAAAGAACTTTTCCTCTGAGCAGATGATGAGTTGGTTGTCAACCCAAAAGTCTTCCCTCAAGTCAGTCTCAGGGATATAATTGAGATCGCACACCCTACAGATGAATATAGGTGAGCTTGCATAATGTGAACATCACAGCGTTGGGTATTTTTGCTGTTTTCACTGATGTATTCTATTTACATATTGTTCCACTACTGTCACCATATTCTGACATTGTCTCTGTTGAAATTTTCAGTCCTCTCCTGCTGCAAGTGAAAAGCCTGAAAGAGGACCTTCAGAAAGGTAAATGAATTATCATCTAACATTGTATGTAGCTGCATGTTTGCTACATTCAGCTAGAATTCAGCTGAATCAGTTCAACCAAATTAAACATGAATGATCTTGGTGTCCCAACAAAGGGCTGACTGTTGTTGCTGCAGCAGAAGACAACAGGATAATAATAATAAGATCAATGATAAGAATATTAGAGTTGAAACAATTACCTGCTAAGTCAATTTGCAGAAGTTTAAGCAACAACTTTTTGATAAGCAAATCATTCTTCTCAAGTCATTCTTCAAGCAAAAATGCCAATTGTGACCTAGTTCTCTAAAACTCCAAAAATTCAAGATAGCAACAGCCATAATGCCAAACTCAAGGCTTCAAAACAGTAGCCCATGAATTAGTATGTGAGATCACGGTGGGTTTAAATTTGAATAAAACCAGCCACCTGAAGACATCGCCTTGGGCTTTAGGAAACTGTTCAGGGTAATTTTCACTGTCTTATATCACTTTATTAACCAACAATCCATTGATTAGTTGAGAAAATAATTGGCAGATTCATCTGTAATGAAAGTTATTATTAATTGTAACCGTAGAGATATCTCAAGTGGTGGACAGAATAACAGCAACACCAAACAATCTAATGCAATCCAGTACAGCAGCCCTGCCACACATCCTTCCTCTGTGATGCTTATAATCTTTGTTGTTTCATGGCTTTGTGATAGAGGTGTGGATTCCACTCTATGGGCGTTTTTCAGGCTGTAGTTGGTGGTGTCACTGAATTTCATAGCATTAAATCATAGGGTGTTTCTGTTATTTTGTCCACCTCCTATAATATACAGCATGAAAGACAAATATGCATTGATTGTAACTGTCTTCACTGTTCACTACTCATGGTGGATATTTGTTCTTATCTAGAGACCATCAGTGTGGACCAAACTGTAGCACAAGCCTTCAAGCTGCGTGCTTACCAGGATGTCATTGTCAACATTGTCGACCCAAAGGTATATTCACCGTGAGCCCTCTGTTTCTTCACCATCTGTCAGTCCAACAGAATCTCTCATAGTGTTTTTGGCCTTGCAGGATGTAACATTGGACCTGGTGGAGCTGACGTTCAAGGACCAGTACATCGGAAGAGGAGACATGTGGAGACTCAAGAAGAGTCTGGTGGGCTCGTGAAAGTTTGTATGTTTCTGGATATAATGTGTAATAGAACATTTACGTGAAGATTTAACTGTTCCAAACTTTATTCCAGGTGAGCACGTGTGCTTATGTGACCCAGAAAGTGGAGTTTGCAGGAATCAGGTATTAAGCATAAATGTCATTCTCTACACACATTTGCATAAATGAGTTTAGGCTGCCTTGAATGTGGAGTAAATTTACGTGCATGTACGCTTTTCTATGATTGAGCAGCACTGACAGCAGTCAACAAATGGTATGTGTAAAGGTGAAGAAGAAAAGGCAAAGGGGCCATTTACATAGATGGAGGCTAGAGGAGACAGCTTCCTTTAATGTCAACAGCCTCTGACCTCGTTCTTTTGTACAAAGATGATAATACCTGAATGACTGCAGGCCATAAAATTCTTCTGTCATACATGCTTATGACATTTTTCATTTTCCAGAGCCCAGGCCAGTGAACTCTGGGTAAAAGGAGAGAAAGTGACCTGTGGGTACATCAGTGAAGACACCAGGGTAAGGGATTTGAAATGCCAGTCTTCACAAACACAGATTCACGTCCACTATAGCATTTATTTGTTAGAATTATTCATTTCTATTAAAACTCTTGTGACATTGTGACACAGGTTGTATTCAGATCCACTTCTGCAATGGTCTACATCTTCATTCAGATGAGTTGTGAGATGTGGGACTTTGACATCTATGGTTAGTTGGACCTCTCAGATTTGTTACTCACACTTTCTAAACAGGCTTCATTTCTGTTTGTTTTTCAATGGCAGAATTACTTCAATATTTCCCTCTGAAGGAGTCTTATTTGAATGTTTTGTTCTCAGGTGACCTCTACTTTGAAAAGGCTGTAAATGGTTTCCTGTCTGACCTTTTCGCCAAGTGGAAGGTTTGTGATCTGTTTTTGTCTGCCTGTGCTGTAACTGTTACTGTTAGAAACTAAAACAGTGTTTTCATGTTTAATGTTAAAACAGGAGAAGAACTGCAGTCATGAGGTGACAGTTGTACTTTTCTCGCGTACGTTCTACAGTGCCAAAACTATTGGTGAGTCCTTTTCCTTCATTATCGTGCTGAGTGATGCTGCATATGAATGCATTTCTGATTAATATAGTCACCATTTTCCTCAGATGAATTTCCTGAGATTCTGAGAGGGTCCATCAGACAAGATCATGAGGGACGTTTTTATGAAGACTTTTACAGGTAGCTGGAGTTATTCTACATTTTATTACCTACTTTAAGGTCATCTGAATTACAGACTGGATTGCAGAGATTGTTTGCCAACTCTTAACTGTTCTGGGATCAGGGTTGTGGCACAGAATGAGAGACGGGATGAGTGGACATCATTACTGGTCACTATCAAGAAGCTCTTCATTCAGTATCCGGTCCTGGTGCGGCTGAAAGAAGCAGGTAGTTAAAGAGTTGAAAGTTTGGATGAACTGATGGATCTTAGGGTAAGGTGCCTGTTGTAACCACAGTCTTGGGTTTATTTGCTCTCATGTCAGATGGTTTTCCTGTCGGTTATAACTCAACTGCTGCTCAAGGAAACTACCTGGAGGCCATTAATCTTTCCTTCAATGGTAAGTACTATTCTAATATCAGTGTAGAGCTTCTCTCAGGGAAAGAAGAAATTCTCTACTGAGACCATCTTTGTTCATGTACCTGGTTCAGTGAAGAGGAGTCAATATCATAGCTATCACATCACATCTAGCATTTGTTGTGTGCATCGTGCAACTACACTGAGAACACACAGAAAACTACACATTTTCAAGATCAACAAGTAACATTTTTATAGGACTTATGTTAAGGAGACTGTCAACAAGTGGCTTGGTAACCATTTCTTAAATCATGTTTCTAATAATCCTATCAAGGCACTGCAAGGCTGAACCTCAGCTATTGTACTGCGTCCACTGGCCAATGAACGCCTTCCTCTGTGTCCAGGTTATGAGTCCTCATTTCCCTGGACAGTGTTTCCTTGTTGATTTTCACTTTAGGGACAGTAACCAAAAAAGCCGAAAAGCTGACAGCCATTGTGTCTCCCACAGTGTTTGACAAGCACTACATCAACCGTAACTTTGACCGCACTGGCCAGATGTCAGTGGTCATCACGCCCGGGGTGGGAGTGTTTGAAGTCGACCGCCTGCTTATGATTCTCACCAAACAGCGTATGATCGACAACGGTGAGTGAGACAATACAAGACACTTAAAAACATGGTAAACTGAACAAATCTACTTATTAAAGGGAATTAAAGGTTTAATGTATGAAGCTAATGATGTTGGTGGCACATACTTTTCTGTCTTTAGGTATTGGAGTTGACTTGGTGTGCATGGGGGAGCAGCCACTGCACGCAGTGCCATTATTCAAGGTAATACATACACAGTCAGTCTCAGTAGGTGCACCCGGCCATACCTGTTGGTTACTGATGGTCATTCTCTCTGTAGCTGCACAACAGGACGACACCTGGAGACTCACGTGTGGGAGACGACTATAACCTTCCTCACTGGATCAACCACAGGTAAGACAACATGACGGATGAGAAAAAAGATGAATTCAAATTATACACAAAGGTGAAATTGATTGATTTATGTCTAGCTTCGATCTTTTTCTTCCTCACCCACAGCTTCTACACCTCCAAAAGTCAGAACTCTTGCAGCTCCTTCACCCCTCGCATCAAACTGGCTGGCCACAAGGTACATGTGCTTTTTTGAAGCACTGGTGTCATCAATGATGCCACTTTTTCTGAAAGTTCTGCATTGTACCTTTGAAACATGTCTTAAGTGATTTTTTTGTGTGTTTTAATATCTAATTTAATGATTTTTTTTCTAGCTTCATGCTGAGAAATTCAAAAGCAGCAAGGACCACAGTAAGTTGTGTCCCTTTATCTTTGTGAGCTCTTGATGCATGAATTAGATAATGACATCATTTTTAGCCTTTTGTGCTAGGGATGGAAATGTTGGTCTGACAGTTTGTCAGTGTGTTTGTCTGTCAGGCAGTGGGTCATTTTGCAGCTTTGATCCTGACTGAAATATCTCACCAACTACTCAACAGATTGAATTGAATTTGGCTCAGACTTCCATGTCCCCCTCAGCATAAACTATAGTGATATAACAAACATTAGCTTGCTAAGACACAAGGTAAGATGGTGCTCATGATAAAGATGACACCTTCTTTGTAAAAACATCATGGGTGTGGTTAGCATGCTAAAGTTAGCATTTAACTCAAAGCACCAGTGTGCAGCCTCAGAGCAGCTAGCATAGCTGTGGACTCTTAGTCCTGTTAAATTTCTGGACGCATGAAGTACATCATACATTTTTATCATACTTCAACCCTCCTTTTCACAATTTTTTCTAGCTCTCTGTGCTCCAAAGGACTCTGAAAACAGCCTGCCAATACAAGTGGACTACGACGCCTATGATGCTCAGGTGTTCAGACTACCTGGTCCTTCACGAATTCAGAGGAGCACCAACTTCAGGTATCTGACTCCATGCACAGAGCTATACTACTCCCCATGAAACACAGAGGACGGAGCTCTCCTCAGATATGAACCCTCTCGATCTTCTGGCCTGTTGAATGGAAGTGACTGCATACTTGAGATGATTTTTTTAAAAAAAAGATCACTAATGACCGTGTATCTTTCAGGATGGGTCGAGACAAAGAGACAAGTGGGAGGAAGAGCTGGGGCTCAGTGGACATCAGCGGAGGCATAGGTGCGTCCCCTCCTGTTCGCTCCGGAGGTCCTGAGGAACAGCGTAGCCTGGCCTCTGATGATAGTCTGGGCCCTGTATCCAACATGCTGCTCATACCCCGCATGCCTCCCGCCCAGTATGAAGTCAGCAGCTCCCTGGGATATACCAGCACCAGAGGTAACTTCTCCACACGATGTCACTGAAGGGACGACACCTGCAAAGGATGTGATAGAACGTTCTCCATCTCTTTCTCTTCCCCACCCCATTGTTGTTGTCTTGCTTTGTTAATCTGTTGTCCAGAGTTGTTGGAGAAGATGATGGACTCTCAGCGGGACTCCAGTGCTCCAGGAAGGTTCACAGTGGGAAGTGCTGAGTCCACCCTGCACATCCGTCCAGGAGGTTACACCCCTCAGAGAGCACTCATAAACCCCTTCACCCCATCCAGGATGCCCATGAAGCTCACCTCCAACCGGCGGCGCTGGATGCACACCTTCCCTGTTGGTGAGTGGACTCACAGTCTTGTGAAGACACACTCAGTCAACAACTCAGTCATCCTGTATGGATTAGGTAGTTTGTTGTGCTGTTGAGGTACATTGCATTGTAGAGAGAGGTGTTTGTGTTATTTAGCCAACCCTCATTAATAGAAATTGGATAGACAAAGTAATAGAAACACCTGTCAATATAACACAGTGCAGTTCTACAGCACCACAAACTGCAGCCTCCAGAGTGATCATACAGCTGAATCAACACCTCTGTGACTCAGTTTCCACAAAAGAGAACATTACAACATGATTTGGTCATCATGTAGGTAGAATTTTTTCAGGACTGTTTTATTAGCCTGACTTTATTTTAGCTATGTGTACCTAAAAAAATGACAACTGAGTGTACATTGTGTAGAAGGGGGCAATAAATCAATATGAAATACAGTAGAGGCTGTGATATAAGATTCAGTATTGTGTGGGATTTTCTAAGTTGAATGTTGAGATGTATCTTAAGGTTTGTGTGTTCTCGTTCCCTGTTGATCAATCATTCCTCCTGTACATAATGGCCATTCCTAACATACTTCCAATGGAAGCGATCAACTCTACAGTCCCCTTTCTGTCCAAAAATATATTCCAAACGTCAGTGGTCTGAATTAGTCGAGTCAAGTGGAAGATTCTTTCAATTTTGCATTTTTAATGAGTTTTCCTCCTGTCAGACATGTGTGATGGAAAACTGCTTTAGAAGTAAGAGCCAAGGAAGTAAAGGCCAAAGACTTTACCTGTAATGTTGACATTTATTCAAACACCAGATTGCATGTGCCAATGTTTTTCTTCAGGTCCTTCTGGAGAGGCAATCCAGATCCATCACCAGACCAGACAGAACATGGCTGAACTGCAGGGCAGCCAGCAGCGAAATGCAGCCCACACCTCAGCCGAGCTGCTGGAGTTGGCCTATCATGAGGCCACTGGAAGGTCAGACACGCCTACCACAAGGAACAAAACTTTCCTCTGGAAAGAATGCTAGCTTAAAGCACAGAAAGTGATTTCAATGCTTGTTATGTGTCGTCTTATTTAAGGCGAACAACCTCAAGGCAAGCAGGAGAGAACGGCCTTTACATTGGTGGAGGGATGGAGGATTTGACTGGAAGTCCAGGGAGCAACAACAGTGGTGATATGCTAACTCAAAACAGTGTCCTCCTGAAACATACTGAGTATTTTAACCCCGCTCTGCTGTTCTTTAGTTCTACTTTTTTGTGCAGTGATACAAGAAGCACACCAAACTTGTGGCAGATTAGCTTCTTGGCCATTTTTCCAACTGAGTAATGAACACATAGGTATCAGTATCAGTGGAGGGTGATGATGTTCTATATCCAAAGCCTGTTATGTCATATTCCTCAGTGCCATAGAGTGCCATCATTTGGAGCTCCTGTTTGACTAATGTTTGTTAAAAGCTACTGTCCAACAACTTGCAACCTCTTTTCAAAGTTTCAGTGTCTTCAGAAGGAGTAAGTGGGCTTCAGGTTGAGAGCCACAGACAGCCTGGAGAAATTAGAAGTAGTGTCAAATATATATATATAAAATTAAAAACATGACATAAAACCATTTAACATAGTGCTTAATTGTTAGCATAGCGTGTCACTGCCTGGTTCTGGGACAGCTCTGTGAATTCCAGGACATATCAGGTTGAAACAAACTCCAAACAAATGCTGTGCCATAGACTGAAGTAGTAGTTTTGTAGATTTGGTGAAATTGACCTAAATGCGGAAATGTACATGTTCTCAGCTTCTCAAATGTGCAGATGTGTTGTTTCTCTTTCTCATATGTGACAGTAAATCAGATATACAGAGGTTTAAGACCGTTGGTCAGACAAGAAATCTTAATTTGATTCTGGGAGAAATGTCTTTGTTTTAATTGTGATTTCCCTACAGGAACCCTAACCAACCGAGGTTCCTCATTTGAAGACTTTTCCCTCAGTGGTGCCGACCCAAGTGAGTCCACCCCACCCTTATGAAAGCAAACACATGTCAATTCAGGATCAGGTTGATATTGTTAATCACGTGACCATCATAATCATATAGTGATTATGGCTATAACCCTTCGGAGGTGTCTTCAAACTGTGAGGGTTTATTGAGCTTTGGCAGGCAGGTTTCTGAACTGGGCATCTGTCTCCAGGGGCCGCAGGTATAAACAACTCTTACTCTTAGGTCATGTGGTTTGGGGTTACCCTCTCCTCCCTCTCTGTCCTCACTTTCTCTGTCCAACTCTCTTCTGTCTCTGTCTCCGGGCCTTCCGTTGGTCTTAATTCTCATGATAAGATATTAGCAGTTCTTAAAATTCTCTAATTAATTAGCTCTGCATAATTTTTCTACACTATGACCTGTTTGCATTCAACAACCCTTGTATGTACATCTCATTGCTGCATGGCAGGCGGTGTCCATAGTAGATTTCTTTTGGATGTAAATTGGTGCTTCTGTCAAACGAATCTGTCTTGCACACAGTATTTTGTATCAAGAGTTTGCTCACCATCTGTATGTTTGCATGATGTGCTTTCTCTGTTTAATTCCACTCAGTCACTTTACAGTTCACGCCTTTGCTCAGCTAAGGACACATTTTTCACCCGCTTATGAGTGATGCCGATCACCGATCACTGACTGTCACAGAGCCACAATCTGCATGTTTGATCAAAGCTGCACCACTACAGGCCCCTCAGGAATCACCAGCAGGGGTGACAAGGCCAATAAAAGTAACACTTTCCTTGTTTTTTCTTCCCCCCTTTTCTACTTTCTTTTTTTATTTTGTGTTTTTATCCTCACTCCTTCTTTTCCATTTTTGTGTCTCCATCCTCTGCCCTCCTTTCTTTTCTTATCACCCCACTGTGCTTCCCCTTCCTGTCTGTATCCATCCCCAACCCCACACTCATGTACCACGCTTCTCTGGGTACATGCATTTGTCCTTGCTGTGGGGATTTTTTTCTTCTTGTGTGTGTGTGGTGTGGGTGCTCCTGAAGCCCTGCTGCTGTCTGCACCCCCAACAGTGCCCAGCTTTTGCTGCACAGTGGGGGTGGACTGGAAGTCTCTGACCACGCCAGCTTGTCTGCCCCTTACCACCGACTACTTCCCCGACCGTCAGACACTGCAGAACGACTACACCGAAGGCTGCTATGACCTGCTGCCACACAGTGACCTGGAGAGGTAGAAGCATCCTGTCCTAACCGTCCAGAGCCCGTCCCTTGGTGCCTGCAGCTTCATAAATTCACATGCCAAAGGGCAGAAATTCCTCTGGGGAAAGAAACTGATCAATACACATATCAGAGTCACCTTGGATTGTTTTGTGGTAACAAAGCAGTAAGCTAAAGGAGCAGCTGAGGGGTGTAGCAAGTTCTTTAAGAACATTTTTGCCCAGAGTTTTGCCTTTTAGGCTTCACACAGTCTGCATATCGCCTTGCTGGTGATTGGTGAAGCCATATGCAGCCTCCATAGAAGACTGCAGGCACTACTTAGGGCTGAAATAAATACCTTCACATTCTCTGCATTGTTTCAGGTATACATGTGCATACAAATGTATGTATACGTATGTATTTATCATATTTTTATTTACAATGTTCTCCTAAAACAGCACCAGAATTAAGTATCAATAAAATCAGTAAAGCACAGTGCTGTTTGGGGTAAAGATGCAAATACAGCATTTAGCTTTATCGAGTCTCTGTCAAGGTACCTATGATTTTAAGTAGTGCTAGTGCATTGATAACACAGAGGTTTACAGAGCGTTTCTGATTCTGTTTGTTGAGTTTTTAGCGCATTCTCCTGACCAGCATTAAACAAATCAAAGACTCAAACTGTGTGTTCATCTGTTTTCATGCTTCTGTCTCTTTCTCAGGCGGGAAGATGAAGCCCCAGTGATGAGTGCTTCTCAGGTGTTTGAGGAGTTTATCTGTCAGAGGCTGATGCAGGGCTACCAGATTATCGTCCAAACCAACAGCAGGAAACCACAGCCCTCTGTGGCTACTCCACTTGGCAGCAGCCCTCTTTACTCAAGAGGTAGATATGTACAATGTTTCATAGAATTTCTTTAGTGTCCATATTTAAAAATCCTTAATATTTATGTACGCGTCACACCACAGGTCCACTGTCATTTTAATCCATGCATCTGTCTGCAGCTACATGCAGGTGATATGCATGTAAACATGAGGTTGATTCCCATTAAAAAGGCACTGAATAAATATATTTATCTCCTTTTTGAGAGTGTGTTGCTCTCTGAGTAAAGGCAGCCACAAACACACACACACACACCTTTTTTGCACCCGGTTTGCTGAAAGCTGAAGAGCTATAGCGACGGCCCACTGAGTAGTCTGCTAAGTTTGCTGTTTGCTGTTCCAAAATACAAATGTTAGTTTGTAACATTAATGTTTGTAGAACAGTGTTTGTAATGTGTGTGTGTGTGTTCAGAACACGGTGGTCGATGTTAGTAATCGTTGTTTTTGTATGGTGTACAGTTTTAACCAGTAATGCGGTGGCTGGTACATGTCTTGACCACAGCTGTATTTAATGCAGTGTGTCATTGAAGGGTTGACATTGCTGAGAACTGCTGAACGCTTAATAACCAGCAGCAACACATCACCTGATAAAGTAATTGTAATTATATTATCAAAATCTTGTTAGTAAGTAATTGTATTACTTTGGCACAGCAAGAGAGTGAAATATTACCACAGTACTACCCCAGCACTGTTCAGCTGTAGGATGTATGTGTTTGAGGTACCGTTAGCTTGCTATTGGATAGTCTCTGTAAAATAGCTGTTCCACCTTTACTGATAAACTAAATTATACAAACGACTTAAACATATATTTGTGGTAACTTCTAGAGAAACAGCAGTCTTTAAACTCTGGTTGCAGTATTTGAGAAAATATGTCCGAGTCTTTTGAGAAAGGGGTTTTGGTAGAAAACATCAGCAGACCTACGGTGACTGTATGCGTCCTCTCCTTTCTTGTGTTTTCAGGTCTCGTGTCTCTACGCAGAGCAGAGGAGGAGGAGACTGTTTACTGGCTCAGCATGGGCCGGACCTTCCATAAGGTTTGCCTCAAAGACAAGATCATCACTGTTACTCGCTACCTGCCCAAGTGAGTATGACTAGCAACCTGTAACACAGGTGTTTCTGCACTTTAACAATGTTGAAGCCCCCAAAATGGGTAAAAGTATCTCAAGAGAGGTTAGAGGTGTCCCATCCAGTGCAAAAATCTGCCAATTTCAGATTTCAAGTACAACACAATAAAAAGCTAGTGAGGGAATTGGAAGGATCCTGTCCAGAGTCTGACCGTCAAGTGTCAAATGTTTGATGTTATAATCAGAAGACATCGCAGACTCAGACAGGAAAGCTGCTGCTGCTGCTGCTGCTGCTGTAACTCAACTGGAGCTGCTTAAACCTCAGGGTTGAACAGTCTCCTGCATGTCATGTACTTCATGTCGTCCCCATTTCGATTCCCTCATTTCTGTCAGCTCTCTACTGCCACAATCTAATAAAAAAGGCAGAAATACCAGAAATATACTGGCAAGCAAAATGAATTCCTGTTGCATAATGACATCAGCAGGCTGAAAGCTGGCTGTCCTGTTCTGTGTGTGTGTGTGTGTGTGTGTGTGTGTGTGTGTGTGTGTGTGTATTTTAGGTACCCGTACGAGTCAGCTCAGATCCAGTACAGCTACAGCCTGTGTCCTCCACATTCTGACGCTCAGTTTGTGTCCTGCTGGGTGGAGTTTGGCCATGAGAGACTGGAGGAATACAAGTGGAACTACCTGGACCAGTACATCTGCTCTGCTGGCTCTGAGGACTTCAGGTAAGCCTGCATATTCAAACACATGCACATCATGTATACTTTATGCTACTGTTGAGATGTGAGAGTTTACTCTCTCCACACACGAAAGAATCTACAGTGGAATGAGTATCATTGTCAGGTACCGTTCTGTATCTTCCTTCTGCCTCTGTAGTTTGATCGACTCTCTGAAGTTCTGGAGGACTCGCTTCCTCCTGCTGCCGGCCGGAGGAGCTCGGCGGGTGGCGGACGGGGAGGGGCACTGGGATGTCTATGGGGAGGGAGCAGGTGCCGGGATGGGTGGCACTGGGGACTGGGTCCTCCTAGATGGCTTCATCCGCTTCCTGGAGGGCCTCAACCGTATTCGGCGTCGCCATCGCTCCGACAGGATCATCAGAGTGAGGCTCTCCTGGTTTGAATCATCTTTGCACATGAAAGCTTGCATGAAAACGCCTTTACAGTCCTCACAGTTTGCATTCATCTTAAAGTTGGCGGGAGGGATGGTCAGTCAGGAAGCCTGATGTTACCTTTTTACTACTTTACAGTCAGGATCATCCACAGTTCTCCCACCATACCTGTGTTTTTACTTCTTCTTGTCCACTCACTTAGTCAATAAAGCAATGAGGTGATCAATTGAAAATTCAGCGACAATTCTGATAAGTATTAATTGTCATGAAAAAATACCAATCCTTCACTAGTTCAAGCCTTTGAATTGTGAAGATTTGCTGCTTTTCTTTATCTTATGTGATAGGAAATTGAGCAGATTTTTCACCATTTTCTGACATTTTATGAAAAAGCTTGTGATTTATTGAGAAAATAATTGACAGATTAGAGAATATTTAGTCTCATTTCCTGTGACCCTGGTATGAAAATCCACTTCTAGAGACTTTCAGAAGCAAGCTTGACATTCTCAGACAACATTTTTTTTAAACGTCACTGCTGCACACTGAAAATAGTGTACTTGTCACAAATGCAGTTGCCAGTCATACATAATTGAAGTTCCAGAAAATGAGCATCTTTCTCTCTGTAATGTGAACTTTTTGGGTTACAGTCATGAAATTAGTAACTATTTCTTATTACTATGAACTTTATTCATGAGGTGTCATACTGAAGTAGCTGTCTTGCCACTGAACATGAGGAAAAACATCTCTTTAGCATTTGCTCTGTTAATGTTTGTATTTACTGTGTCTTGAGGCGCTTTAATGGACACTTCCCTCTCTTCCACTGTTTTCACACAGCAGAAGGGCACACCAATGAAAGGACTGCAGGTTACCAGTCCCCTCCCTCCATATCCTACCGAGCCTGTGGCGCCCCCACAAGGCAAGAAAGGCACATCGGCTTTGTCAGCCTTACTGGAGATGGAGCAGAACCAGAAGTGAGTCTCTCCTGGGACTGCAGGCTAACATGTTGTTTACGTTGAAGCCATTCATCTCAGCTTAACTGTATTGTTCTGCTTCCTCTCAGGACGCTGGACGAGCAGCAGCAGCAGCAGGCAAAGCCCTCAACAGCCGTCAGCGACCTCTCAAGTGTTGCCACAGCTTCCACATATGTGGACAGTCCCCGCAAGGTGAGCGTCTGTTCTGTGAGTAAGTTGTTTTGCTTCAGGCATTTAGCTTCTGCAGACACATCTGAATGTATTTTTTATCAGCAATACTTGGATAAAATGGTCCTTCTTGGCTGGTGCTTTGGTGTGGGGCTTTTCTCTCCTTCCATCTGCATTTCTCTCCATGCCTCTGTTCTGTTCCTGTCGCTGTGCTTTGGGTGTTTGATCCTGGCTTATGTTCTCCTGTATGCTGACAGGACGCTGCCTTTATTTTGGATTTTATACGTAGCCCTCGCTCCTCCTACATCTATCACTCTCAGGTCAGTAACGAGGTGCCTGGGCATCGCTGAAGCTGTGTGTTTTGTTTTGTTTGTGTGTGTGTTAGTCCACATCGCTGTAGCTTCTCTAACTCACTCTGCATCTCTGTATGAGCATGGTGTGCACAGTGTGGGAGTCACATGGTGTTTGACTTGCGGTGCCCTGGTCATTAGATTGCAGTTTTCACCTTTATTGTGTTTGGACATTGTGTTCAGTAGTGTAGTGTCTGCTGTTACTGTAGGTAGTGACACTGTCAACCCTCACACCGGGATCACATTTAATCCATAGTTCCTTTGTGGTTCAAGCTGTTGGCACTTCCCCACAGCATAAACATTTAACATAAAACGTATTCAGTGAGATTAGTGATTGTACAAATGTATTGCACCGACAAAAATGAAGAGTTGCAGTGAGCTGGCATAACAGTGTGGCAAAACCAGGGTCTGCGTTTTCAGAGGAAATGTAATTAACATTGAATTGTTTATATATCCAATAACATGCCCACGCAAACATGTCTTATATCTTAAACAGCCCTACTTTAGCCAGAATAACACTCTCTCGCCCTCACCTGGAATCACATAGTAGTTAATGAAAAAAAAGACCTGCTAGTCTAATAAAAGTTGTAATGATCCTCATCTTGAAATTATGATGTGCCAAGCTGATGTATGGGATCGAGCTCAGGGCCAGTTTTTGATTGATAATGTCAAGAATCAGCTATAAAGCCAGAGGTTTCCGACTGGAATGATGGCTGTCAAAACCTTGTGCCCACTCTGTTAAAACAGTGACCACACTGCATAATGAAGATGAGAACTGCACAAATCTAAATATGCTGCAGCAGATTCAGTTAATGATATGAGTCAGACATGAGAACAGAGATGCTAAGATTGAGGAGAGGCTGTTTTAATCCCTTCCAGAACTGTCTGCAGCAGCACATTCTCACTGACATCTTCTAGGGAATATTCTACAAAATACTATTACTATTATAACTGTAAGGGTAAAATAGGCAACATGTGCACTGTGTGCTGCATGCTGTAAATAAAAATTTGATAAAGATTGCATCCTAAACCATTGTCAGGACATGCATTAGTGAAAGTCATCTAGGCTACTGATAATACCTGCACCTCACCTCAGTACAGAAATGATAGAGATTGTCAGAGAAGTAGAGGAATCAAAGACACTCCTGCACAGCCTGGATATTGTTAGAATCACACAAGGACATGAATAACCAGGTTTCTTATTATATCATGAATTTGAGTCCAACCAGCTGAAATTGACCAGAAACATGCCTGCTGCCACCTGCATAACTACATCAAACACTCCTGTCTGCTCAGTGATAGTGGATGGTCTAAATCCTGATATCAGTGCTCTCCAATTCCAGAGAGTAATGCCTAAGTGTGATCCTGGTGTAACGAGCATGTACTGTATTACATGGGGACTCACTCACCCAGATCAGATGTTCAGGCTCACTCCTATTTCCATACATGAGATCAGGACTGGGTTGGTGAAAGGTCTGTTAGCCCACTATACAATGGAGGTGAATGGGTTTTATTTGTGGAGGTCACAGTATTTAAAAATGAAAATCCACCAGCAATGTGACTTTTCAGAAACAGTGTCTCTTTTACTCTGTGAACAGTTTTCACTGCAAAAGATTAATCGGGAAAGAGATTATTTTTTTTTGCATGTCATGTCTCAATGCTGTGTGTATCGCAACCAAAATTCTGTTCACCTCCTCTGTTTTGGTGTTGTGTCAGAAAATTCATAGTCAGATATCTCAACCCTCGACACATAAAAGCATCCTCATGGCTGGATACCACTGGATGTGGTAACCCTGAAAATACACTGACAGAAACAGCTCTTTTAAGTGAAGTGCCCTTGACTGTGTAGTTACCTGCTGAAGCCAGCGAGGCTGCAGATAAAGGAGTCCAGCCAGCAGTGACAGGTGGTGCAGCAGCAGCACAGCAGCCTGCAGGAGAGACTGCAGCCAGCAGCACCACAGATAGCAGGTAACCTTTGACTTCATGTGCTGCAGAGATGCTCCTGACAGCTGCAACAAAATACATGTAGCATCTCAGAATGATCATTCAACCATTGTAATAGTTGAATACTTAAACATGAACAGGTTTAAGAAAGTGATATCTTAGATGTTTTGATTTTATCACATTAAATGTTTAGAATTGTTTAAATTGTTTGTGGTTTAGAACTGATCGGTGGTCTGTTCACAGTGGGCAGTCAGCAGCAGGAGCCCTTTCTCTCTCCTCTTCCTCGACACTGTTAGAGATCCTGGAGGCCATCAAACATCCCACGTAAGATTTGTTCCCATCTGTTTTGGGTCTTATGTTGGAAGTCAGTTGCAGTGGGTCAGAAACAATCAACACATCTCTGATATTCTCGCTTTTTGTTTAGTAAAATCACATGACATCTGGTATTACAGGACAGGTGTGCAGCTGCTCCCAGAGCAGAAGGGCCTACCACTCAACTGCTTTATCAGCGCAGAGGTCGTTCATTGGCTGGTCAACAATGTAGAGGGTGTGGCCACACAGGGGATGGCTGTGGATATCATGCAGGTAAGAGCTGTGTGTCCCAACTTTCCTTTAAGTACTACTTTACTTTCCTTTTTCCTGATGAAAAATATCATTTGATCAAGCTATGAGGACAAATTCAAATTTCTAAGATCTTAGAATTCAGCAACATCACTGAAAAGAATAGTCCAGCCCATAACCTCCATAGAACCGCGACTTCTACAGGCCACAGTTTTTACACTTTGTCTTGTGTTCAAATGGATCAAACAAGACGTCATGTTTTATTTAGTGATCTTTAGAGGTGCTGGTGAGCAGACCTTCACTGTCTCTGTCTGTCTGGTTTGTGTAGAAAATGCTGGATGAAGGTGTGGTGGCCCACGCTTCTGGAGATGCCATGCGCACCTTTGTCTACGGATTCTACTTCTACAGGATAGTAGGAGACAGGGATGGTGAATGGATTTAAAATACACGTCCAGTCTTTACGGGTCACTGCTTTTATCTCAACATACAGTACAGAATATACTGTTTTGTACATGCTAGCACAGTATAAACATATACTGAATGCATCTGTAATTAATGTCAGGTAACTAGAAAATCTGTAATTTTCCTCATGTAGAGGTTTCCAGGTTGTGTTGTCATGATATTCTTGTCCTCCTGAAGGACCTACATCCCAGCCCCCACCCACAGCAGCTGGAGGCTGGTCTGCTGCCGCCCTGGAGGACTTTGCTCTGTTCCAGAGGAAGTGGTTTGAGGTGGCCTTCGTGCTCGAGGAGCGGCGACCCTGCGACCTCCCGGCCTTCCTGCTGCCCTGGCTGCCCAGCCGGCCAGCCTCCTACGCAAGTAGGCACAGCTCCTTCAGCCGCAGCTTTGGAGGACGCAGCCAGGCCGCCGCACTGCTAGGTACACCCAGCCCGATCCCCCCGGCCCAGCCCACACCGCAGAGAAGCCACAATCTCCTCCCTCATCCAGTCTGATGCAGATTATACACAAAGAGAAAGGCCTGGGTCCAGTATTTACATGTCACACAGGGCACAGAAGGTTGTGCTCATTATTTAACTATTTATGCAACTATTCATGGCCGTATAGTGTGCCCTGCTCATATCCACCCTTCACATGAACCAGAAGGTATTGAGCACCCTCAGTTGAACCCTCAAGCTTCCATACAGCATTTATTCACTCATCTAAGGCTCATTGTTTTTGGTTTGTACCAATTTTCCCTATAAAATACCTCAAGTTTTTTAGAAGGAGCAAACCACACTGCTGGAGTGGCCGAGTGCCAGTCGGGAGGACGATGGAACCGACAGCAGGGCAGTAAACCAGTATTACCTTGTTACCTGTCGAGACATCATGGCTTTTCTGATTCATGCTTTGACATAGAGTTCATGTAGGGTTTTCAAATGTTTTTCTCATAAACTTTCTTAAGCTGCTATTTCAGAATAGATTGGAATTAGGGGTTTAATGGTTTTCCTGATTTCATTCTAAATATTCAAAATAAACAGGGAGCAATTAGCAAACACATATAAGCCAAAAGTAATGAGCCCTACATGTCCATGACCTCAGACAAACCACCCACCACTCCATCTTTACTCACAATAAATGAATCCTTCTCCATCTCACGGTGGGATTCTTACCATCACCACAGAACTTCCATCTAACATTTCATGTCATCACCTTTATCGCCATCCATCATCATCATGTCTTTGCTGTGTGACAGAGAGATACTGGACTCAGCTTTCCTGACAGTGGGCAGTAGATCTGCATTGAACAGCTGGTGGTGTGTTCTCTAGTGTGTAATGCATGACGAGCATCTCCTCTAGCTGTAGTTCTCTCGATCTGTCCACAGTGGCTCTGCCTCTGTGTGACGTGGTCACATCACTGATTGATGCCATCAAATTTTTCCACCTCCATCCTCCAATTATTGCATGCTTTGTTGTTGGTGTGTAGCTGATCCAGGAGCAGTAGGTAGTTGGTGTGGTGTTTCAGTGCATGCTGTGGTGTTAGTGGCTGTGGTTCAGTAGTGCTGTGGTGTGCAAAGTCCTCGCCTGTCGCTCTCCTCCTGGCTTTTCAACATAAAGCACCGTCACAGCACAGAGCCCTGTGACAGTGTTTCTGCTTCGCTTTCAGCTCAAAGCTTCATTTGACCCAAGCATATTTGAAAATGTTTGCAGCTTTGCAGCAACAGCTATGCAGAATGCTTTCTCAGTTTGCTGTCTTACACAGGTTTCCTGGAATAGTCTTAATGTGATGCTGAATCATTCAATCAGACACTCACTGATCCGCTGCTTGTTTAACTTGCCCATGGTTACAACTGTAAGCATTCAGGCCATCAGATGACTCTAGACAGTAATTATCAGTGTTTTTAGCAAATGCAATTCACGCACTGAATGATAAAGCTGCTCATGTCTATGGAAAGAAAAGTGAATTTACATACAAACACTACAATAATCATAACTTGATTTACAAGCACAAAGACAAATCCAAACAAAGTCTTTACAAAAGACTTAAGAGGAAAAAATGCACATGCAGATCAGAGCAGACTAAGATATACATAAGTAAGATGAAATAAAATAAAATGAACAAATGAAAAGAACAAATGCAATAAAAGTGACAGTCAATAAGACATAAATCAAATTAGGCTGCAGTTACCAAATTGATGGATGTAGCTGATGTGACGTCCATCCGTCGTTTGTTTGTTTTTCAGTCATCCTCATGCACACAGTAGATGTATACACAGTAACTGTTGTGACTTAACGGCTGACAATGCCAAGAAATCTGTTTCTGACTGTTTCTGATGCATCTAACATGTTACATTTAGTCCACGCTCAGCACCACTGCTCTCACTCCTCCCTCTGCCTGCCCATCATGCCGTCCCTCTCCCCTTATTTTGGTTCCATTGCCTCCTGTCTTCCTGTGTCTCCACCTTCCCTCCGTGTGTCCTCCAGCTGCCACAGTCCCGGAGCAGAAGACAGTCACTCTGGATGTGGACGTTAACAACCGCAGTGACCGAACTGAATGGTGCAGCTGTTATTATCACGGAAACTTCTCCCTCAACGCTGCCTTTGAGATCAAGCTGCACTGGATGGCTGTCACTGCTGCAGTGCTCTTTGAGATGGTAATTAGATGACCACACCCCTTTTTTCTTGATTATCACTGGATCACACCTAAATAAAATCAATAGATTGCAGCTCAGACACTTATCAAAACTAAATGCCTCCTTGAAAAAAGAAAGCATCAGCCATTGTAGCCTCGCTCTGATAACAATACAATGATATCATCTGCATAGAGGTGTATCACTATATTTATAATGAACTCTCAGATGTTTGTATTGTCTCTAATACAGGATGTTAAAGGTTCAGTGATCAATGCACTCAGCTTGTCCTCTGCAGGATTACTCACAGCTGTAAACAATGTGTAAAATTGGTGCAGTTTCCCTTTAGAGCAAAATACAGTTTTTTCAAACCTTGATCTTCTTTTGCCGTTATTCTTCTGTGTTATGTTAGCATTTCACTCAAAGTTTGGTGACTTTGGTGATAGTTTCACCACAGAGTGCACAGAAGAAGCTGCAGGACTGATCAGAGAGGTTTGAAGCGAGTCTATAGCTGAAGCATGTTATCTAAACCTCTCATTTGGAAGTGAAAAAGAAGGAGATTATCAGATAATTTGCTGCAAACACCCATCAGAGTGCTAAACTGGGTTCTCCCTCACTGGAATGGCAGAGAGATTTGAGAAGAATGGCATGTGTGTCCCACTGTAAAGGAGAGAGAACCGAAGCACCAAAGCTGCTTTCCTTAGCTCTTCATTTATCTGCCATGAAGATACTGGCATGTTCCTCACTGATCAACACGTCTTTTCAGACACACCCAGCAGGACGCAGCACGGAAAACACAGACGCTTTCTAAACAAGGAAACAGCACTGGAGCAGGTTTGGTTGTGTGGCAGTCTGTGACGCAGAAAGTATTGTGTAAAGGAGAAATTCATCCTCAGATGTTAAATCATCAAAGTGAACATCAAAGAATCAGTGAAAAACAAGTACAACAATAAACACAAACAGTAACAGACAAAGACAACTGTCACACACAACAAATGAGGGAACACAATATCCACTTCTTTATTTCATTTATTCCAATATACATTTATTCCAATATACATTTAGCTGTGTTCAGTTAGAGGCCAGCTGCGTCACTTTCAGTTCCTGCTCCAGCCGTCTGTCGTGGATCTCCTCGGTTTCTCCATGAACGAGGATCAGGTCTGCTCCAGACAGACGTCTGCTCCTTCCAGCACACTTATGCCAAATGGGAGTCGGCAGAAGGCATATCTTCCAAAGAGTGCGATGAAAGTGGTTCATTTGTGTAGGGGAGCCTGGTAAAATGCAGAGGTGGTGGACCCTGACAGCTGTGGCATGATTTCCTCAGCAGCACAGATGTTTTACTGCTTGATTTAACTTCCTTTTGTCTGCACAGCACCTCACCTCTTTTCTGTTAAGCTTCAGGACTGAAACCCCAGCAGCACACCACTCTGTGGACTCTCACCTTCTCATTAATGTTCTCCTCTTCCAAATGACTCCTTATTTACTAAAAGCAGAAGTGACAGTGGTGCATGAATATATGGCTGAGCATCTTCCTTGAGAATAATTTGAACAGGTTCAATCTTTAGCTGGAGGCTGGTTCTGGTTTAATCACATACATGGGAAGTGCAGGCAGTGGTGTAGACAGTTTTCAAAAGTGAAAGGAAGGAGCAGATCTTCATAGAGGTCAGGTTTAACAGTGACCTGCTGTTGTTTAACCAGTTCCCGTCTATCAGGTTCAAGGGTGGCACAGGAAAGCAGCCTCCTGCGGCTTCCTGCTGGTCCCTGTGCTGGAGGTTCCCTTCGCTCTGACGTCTTACCTGTACGGAGATCCACTGAGAGCCCAGCTCTTCATCCCTCTGAACATCCACTGCCTGCTGAAGAACAGTAGTGACAACCTGTTTGAAGGTAGAGGAGCCCTCTGTCTGAATGCTGCATTCAAGTGTGTGCAGTGTGTGAAAAGAAGCTCCGTCACATCATGTCTGATTTAACTCATTCAACAGGTTTCGAACCGGAGACGTACTGGGACAGGATGCAGCTCTTTCAGGAGGCCATACTGTACAGGTTGGTGTTGTGTTGTGGTTTTCCTAACCAGTCATTTATTGAGTTGATGTTTAAAATCTTGAGGACGTGATGGAACATTTTGAGCACAGAAAAAGATTTTTTACTAGTACAGAAATAGTGTTTTGTAAAGAAATTAATATCACTCAAAGAAAAATCTCTTTTCTTCTCATTTATTTGTGTATGTGTGCTCTTATCATTAAAATAATGGAACCTAACTGGTTCTTTTTTTATCATTATTATTATTTATTTACTTTTGCTCAAAATATCCCATCATGCACTCAGGAATGAATTAGAAGTCTGCATCCTGACCAAATGTTTTCTTTCGGTATCTGAACTACATTATACAAAAACATCCTCTTTTTTTTTTTTTTTTACCAGGTTTGGCTTCGTGCACGACAAGTTCTCTGCTTCTGCTTTTAATTTCCCCTCTGAGAACAAGCCGCAGTACATCCATGTAACAGGTTTGTCACACCACCACATGAAAACACACAAAGTGCCTTTCTGGAAGCTTCAGAGCATCAGTCTGATTCTCTTCTGTCAGGCACCGTGTTCCTGCAGCTGCCATACTCCAAGAGGAAGTACTCGAGCGGGCAGCAGCGGCGACGGAGAAACTCCACCACCTCCAACAGCCAGGGGCCATTCGGCGGCGAGGAGCGGGTCGGTTACTACTGGGCCTACAACACTATGCTGACCAAGGCCTGGAGGACGAGCGTGCTGGGTGACGAGAGGCTCGCCGACCGCCTGCTCAGAGACTTCACTGACTTCTGTGCCAACAAGGACAACAGACTGCTGAACTTCTGGGACAGCTGCCAGGAGAAAATGAACGCCAGCGCTCCCTGACAGGAGGAGAACGAAACGTAGAACAGAAAAAAAAGGAATGTGAAAAATAATCTTTATTTAAGACTCAGCTGCACGCTGCTCTGCTGCTGGTCAGGGGCAAACATGAGATTGACCCCTCTCAGTATGAACCACTGATCTTTGCTTGACTCTCCAATCTGGATGGTGAAACAGGAACTTTTAACTATTCTTGCCTTAAGAGCAGAAATCCTGCTCCAGTGTTGTGTTCTGTTCATTCTTTTATTATTTATAGTGTGTAAATAATCATCTGAAAGGCTGTTTTGCTCAGCCTACCTGTGAAAGCACCAGTTTTAGACTTCCACTGGTTTCCATATCACACCCACCTGACATCCTCGGGGTGTTGATGTTTGTGCTGAATTCAATAAACCACTTTCTGTCATGTTCAGAGTCCCGTGTAGTGTTGTGATGAGTTATGAGAGGCCTGTCGCTCAATCATGTGGTTGGACAAGACAGATCTTAGTAGATCTGAGTGGTAAAGCAAATCAGTATCATCATCAGAAATAGACATCCAAGCTGTGTATTGTATCCTATGAAATTAAACAAGGACAGCAGGAAAAAGCAACTCTTTATTTATCTTCAGGATACTCACGATCATTTTACCTGACCTGTCAGTGCACCCAGCCTGATGTGTTGAACTGAATACACCTGAGATGAACCAGTCATGAAATATCATCAAAGTGTGAGTTCTGTAATAAATGATTAAGCATCCTAATGCAACCCGGGGATGAGTGACAGTGAAAAGAAAGAGTTCATTCACAGCAGCTTCCACTGTGTGGAACTGTCGGGTTGATGGAGAATCAGCATACACTGATAAAGTGTGCGTGCTGGAGAGTCTGTGATGAGTTAACGAGTTAGGATCATCGTGTGTGACAGCAGCTCTCAGCTTTGATTCGTTTGTCACCTTCGCAGTATGAAGTGAGGCAGATGGCAGGTACGCAACCAGACTCTACAGTCCAGTAATGGCCTCAAGCCATATTCATTTTACATGACTTCCCTTTGAGTCACATCACTGTTCATGAGCTACTTTGACGCAACAGGTTAGTCCATTTAGTAGCTGTTCTGGAGCTTTTGATCACATCCTCCGCAACAGCAGCCCTGTTGCCATGGAAATGTAACTATTGTCATTTTTGTGTCAACACTTAAAGATCGTCTCAACCACATTTGCTTAAAATAATCTTTATCATCTTAATTCTTCCTCTCATGGTGTGAGCACATGATGATGTGCTTCATGTTTTCCATAAAGCTGAGTGAATGACTCACAGACACACTGCTGGCTGCACCTCATGAAACCTGTTTAATGAGTGTCTCTTTAGAAAACAACACCAACACACACACAATCATCAAAGATATAAAAATGCAGTTCAAACATAAAGTCATAATTGGGATGAGAGGTTATGTCGGCAGAGTGTCGCTTAAATATCACAAAAGAATCTTTTCCTCTGAGCTGAACACAGCTCGTGCCAAACATCAATACCTGCTCCCATAACTCAGCCCGATTCCCTTATTTTAGTATTCACACGTTATAAGTTTGCACGTTAGAGCACTGATCCCTTTAAAGTTCTTCTATCAATGCAATACTGCTATTCAAGTTTCTTTTGATTACAGAAAAATAGTTTTTACGTCCCATTTGGTCTGATTATGAAGAGGTGAAAATGATCACAATACAAAAATCTCAGAATAATGAGTCATTGTTCCATGAGTGACAAAACCCAAATAAGAGTGCTTTATCAAAATGATCTGCAGCAATGAGGAACAAACATCAGTTCCCCCAGTATCCCTTTAGATGAGCCCAGCAGATGGTGAAACACTGCAAAGCAATTACCCAGAATGCCAAGTGCATGATAAGTGCACATGTAAATACAGCCACCGCTCCCTTCTTTGCTGTCCAGATCTCAGGGTCAGTTTTCAGTCTGTGTGACTGTAGATGTAGTGTTTTTTTAATGGTTCGTCCTCTGGAACAAAATCTAGTGGCGTGAGCCTTTCATGAAGCATTCCACTCTGAAACCCAGGAGAGAGTTTCTGGGATTTAGTCGTCCGTCACATCAGTGTCACTAACTTGCTCATGTTGCCAAGTAGTGTCAGGACATCAGCTGTTAGGACACTGGAGTTAAAATAGTCTGTCTTTGGTGCTGCTGAGCTTGATCACTTGAATGCACCTCACACTGTTTCTCCTTCCCTTTGTTGTCCTTTCGTGGCTCCCTCTTGGAGATCCACTTGAGGTGGGCCGATGCCGCGGTCATGTGAGGTAACTCTACATATCAGTATGTTTCCAGTCTTTCCCCTCATGCTCTGTATTGTCTCATACAGCAGACATGAAATGACAGGAAGTTTCACTGAAATCTATCGTAACCTGGAACCTGTCTTCTCATCATTTTTCAAAGTTCTGTATAATGGACATTCCTTTGACTGCTTCACTACACTTGACAGATCCCCAGGCTGTAGCTAATGTCAGATAACACAGAAAACCAATAAAAACAAACAAACTCGCTGATGCTCACAGGAATCTATGTGATCAAAGATCTCATTCTTCATCCCTTTTTTTAAAGATTAGAAAGTAGCTGCTGATTGTCTTCAAACTGAGAAACTGAGATTCGCTTTGACTGGATCACCTTAAAAACATAAGACAATCTGCTTTCATTAAGTCGATCCTTTGCAGCATCTCGGTAGCTTAAGTCTGCTCAGCACTATGTAGACATACAGACCTTTTTAGTATTTTGAGTTCTGATGATGTGTATGTTTCTTTTAGGGGATGAAGGTTTATTTGAATTTGGATGTAATTTCCTTTTGCTCATGGATAAGGTTGTAGTTATATTTTAGTTATTTTGGCCTTGATCCTCAGAGCTTTACTGTACACTGTGCTCTTACAGTGCACGTCATTCAAACATATGAATGGGCTTTATGTTGCTCTCTTTAGCAACCGTCTACCTCTATCCTGTTTTTTGTATTTCTCTTGTCTTTGTCATTGCTGTCATTTGTACATTTTGCTAAACTGTAAACTGATAAAATGAATAAGTTAATTGTTAAAAAGAAAAAGCTGTTGATTCATTTTACACCAATCGACTTTCAGCTCCAGTTTAAACCCGTAGTAAATCCCTTTTTTGCTTTGGAAAATGATGTGATAACAAGATTTAGGTTGAAAATGGCTACACCTGCCAGTTAAGCATAAAATAAAAAAAAAATCCCCCTTCTGAGTTCCTTTGGTTTCCCTGGTAACTCCTGTAACTTTAGCAGAAGGGCTACATTAAGTGCATGAGTGAGCAGCTGGTCAGGAAACCCCCTGAAAACCTAAAAATGAATCTTAAAAGAAACAAAAGTGAAAGCTCTTCTGTCCAGCTGAGACTGCTCCACAGTTTGTTTTCCTGGTGTGGGAGAGGGACTGTTAGTTCACTCTGGTTTCATCTTCAGAGATGACTGGTAGACCACCTGGACACACACACACACACACACACACACACACACACACACACACAGAGAAACAGGGGAAAGGAGTAATTAAGCTGTGGACCAGAGCTAAGCAGTAACAACATGAAGGAACAGCTATAATGAGTGAGAAAATAGACTGTGTTAGTATAGTCGTGTGACTCACGTGGTCTGATCCTGATTGGCCAGATGAGGATGGAGCACAGTGCCAAAGTCGCGATGATTGCCACGCCTCCTGTTACTGTGACCATGATGTAATGATAGAACCACACACAGGCTGGACAGCATGTCACAGTGCTGAGAGAGAGAGAGAGAGAGAGAGA